>ML976202.1:4437-17771 GCA_010015635.1 Clathrospora elynae | reverse complement strand
TACCCTCAACATAGGCACAGGCCAGATTGTCTATAATAGGGAGCTGGAAGGTATTACCCAAGGATTTGCATATGCAGCTACTGTGGCCATACCCTCCCAGGAAATCCAAGTACTTGCAGACAACTAGGCTGCAATCTACAGACTCCAGACCCCCTCAGACAAACCAGGACAGGCATGGCTACTCTGGTGCATCAAAGCAGCCAACCAGGTGAACAGGAAGGATGCCAGCATTTCTATTCACTGGGTCCCAGGACACAAGGATGTAGCAGGCAATGAGAGAGCAGACAGCCTAGCCAAGAGAGGAGCCTTGAAGAGGCCATCCTCCAACACCACTAGCCTTGCCATGACTGGTATCAAGATCAAGAACCTGGCCACTAAGGAGTGGCAGCAGACTCTCAGCAACTATACCCCCCTAGCCATCCACCAGAAGCCCAACACCTATGCTGCCAAGTACAAGTAGAAGATCTGCAAGAAGCTGAGTGTCTCCTTAGGAACCAGGAGGGAGATTTCCATTGCCTTCTACTGAACCGTTGAGTGGAGCAAGTTGCCCATTTTTGCTATCCTTGTAGAAAGCAGAACAACCTCCTTGCGGAGCGCCTGCATATAGTAGAGCACGAGAGTGCGGAGGACGTAGAGAGAGGACAGAAGGGAGGGAGGCTGGATTCATGAAACAAAGTACATTGCGCAAGGCGCAATGTATAAGTAGTTGTATTCTATGCAGCTGTAGTGCTATTGTGATGATCCCGATATCAGTTGGTGCTTTGTTGGTGAGTCAATAGGCTCCTTGTCTGTATGCCCCCTCCAAAGATAATGAGAGTAATCTATGCTGATTCACGCACGCCGCCTTGCGCGCCACAGCCATATCCTTGCACACACCCTGTGCAACGGCACACTACTAGTTGAAGATTGGCCATGGATACAACAAAGCATACCTTTTCTGGATAGGCAAAGCAGACAGTCCTCTCTGTAACTGTAGCGCTAAACAGATACCAGAACACCTTTTCCTTAGCTGCAAATGGCTCAAGGCAGACCACAAAATCCTCTAGCATGACCTCAGCAATGCACACCTTACACTTCTATTGCTTCTCTACACCAAACAAGGCATTGCAGCTACGCTTGCCTTTATCAGTTGGACCAGGGTAGGCACACGCAAGTGGCACCTTGGTCAAACCACAGAGGACTAGGCCTAGCCAGTTCCTACTGTATATTTTCCTTTTGTCCTTTGTTTTCCTTTCCTTTACTAGTTGCACTTAGGGTCATAACCCTCAACATTCCTTGTACTTTCAGAGATCACACCCTCTTGAGAGCCACTACCTCTATACTACAGGGACCACTGCCCCTCTTGTCCTCCCATAGTCTCAGACTCATATAGGACATTAAATGAGTACATACATACATACATACATACATACATACACATACAGGGCTAGAGGCACCCTCAGCTTCTTGCACATAGCCAGTAGCTGGTTGGCAGCCAATGCCGCAAACCAGAAGTGCTTCGGTCGCGACGTGAACCGCATCTCGGAAACGAATTGGGACGCTGACCCGCGTGGCGCCTCACCCAACCCCTGTTCCCAGACCTACCGGGTAGAGAAACCCCGCGACTTACCTGAGAAAGAAGGTCTAGACAATTTTGTTCGCAACCTCCGTGAGTTATTATATTCCCCTTCGATCATAAGTCGACTCTCTAAGCACCTGAGCTTTGCAAATAGACGAGAATAGCCTCTCTGATGAGGGAGCAGATCCGCGCCGAGTCGGGCAATGCGACCACCTTAATCTTTGGAGCGAGTGGCGCGACACTTTATTCGACTACGGGTGCTTCTATCGATCATATGTACACGATCGACTGCGTTGAATTCTCTTTCACGACTAAGCTTCCTGACTTTGGAGACTTTGGATTTGTGTTACCGCTGGACGGGATTAGGCGTGTGGCGGAGCAACAGTGGGTTGGTCGGCATGTGTTGCTAGGCTTGTTGGATGAGGAGTTCTTGGATGGTGATGGGCCGGCGCTTGGCACGGCGTGGATTGAGTAAGTTCGTGTGCGGCTTGCTGGTGTAGTGGCATCAATGAGCAGGCCAGCAATACGTGTGCCGCCCGACGAATATTGTGACCTGCAATCACCGAAACAAATGCTCTCAACACCTCAATTATGCATCTTCCCGCTGCTTCGCTTTTTTCCTCATATCCTCGCGCAAATTTCCTACGTTCAAAGCTTTCTCAGACTACACTGTCTTGTTCCCGCTCGATGGCGCAGCTATCAACATCAGGCTCACCGACACTTCGATTCGACGCTAGTGCGTAATATGCAGCGCCCATGTGCTCTCAAAGTAAAGGTGAGAGGGAAGAAGAAAGGCATGGTGGGTCCAAGGGCGCATGCCATGTTCACCTTCCTAGGCATCTCTCACACTTCCTCTTCACGATCACCGGCGTACGAGGCCCACAAAGGGCCTCAAGACTCCCGCTGCCACCATGATGGACTCTCCCAACGACACCGCACTTGATACCCTACCGCTTGCAGCAACAAATAGAAGACGAAGCAGCATTATGGGTTTTGCGTATCGCACGCCGTCGCCGGCACCGTCTGCATACATCAGCTCGAGTAAGTATATCAATCGGCTGTAGTTGAAGCTACGTGGACTGACAATACACTCCAGGCGTTGAAAACTCACCACAAAGTGCTCCAGCACTCGGTCCAGATTCCCAAAGCGGGTACGAGAGCTTCAAGCAACGCAGCCAGAAAGGCAGCTTCGACCTTACAGTCACGGGAGATGGCATGCGCATGGGACGACCGTCGGCAACGTTCACAAGGTTCCACAACGTCTTTGGTGCCAATCGAAACTATGCCGGACAGTCATACACCCTTGAGAATAAAGACGAAGAATCGGTTGCGGTCAAGAATCGTAAAGAGCTCTTCGCAGCTTTCAAAGAGCCGAGGACCCCAATGAAAAATCGAACGGGGAATTTGTGGCATGGACTACCCTCACCTGAGACCTCAAATCTCGTCACCTACCCCTCTGATCCGCCCTCAGTGGGTTCGAGCAACAAGGCGATCGATACAGTTGAGCATACTCTTTGTGATGTGTCTAGGGTGCTCGAAGACGTCGGAGAACAAGATGCGCAGCTTGACCGCGAGCTCAGCCAAATATCACACCGGCGTAGCGCCCGTCTCAGAACTATGGCAAAGCCGAGATGTAAGTACATTATTGTTTCTATTGTACATGTTTTTGCTTACCTTGTTTCTTCCCATTAGATACTCCTGAGAAGCCATCTCGCAAGCTTACAAAGGCAACGCCCGTGATAACAGTTTCCGAAGCGACGGATCTCAGTATTGTCCCTTCCAAGGCCGACCCTATTCCTTTCCAAGGCTTTCCGATTGTTCAATCTCTGGATTGGCAGCTGCAGTACCCGCCTGGCGGCAGTACGCACCCATCATACCCATTCCCGGCCCTCGATCCTCGCTTGGTATTTCACCAGTCTTTTGTACCTGTTACCGATGGGCTCCCGGACATTACGCGAGTCCCGGAGCTGGTCCTCCCGATGGGCTGGAAACAGGTCTCATGGGCCGGTCTGCTTCCAATTGCATTCGATCCATATCGCCAGTCTTTTAAACTCACCCCCGTTGGTCCGCTGCCTCTTACTTGTGAAGAACTGCGCCAAGGCGGATTGCATAAATATGTTCCAGGAGGTGAGCTTCACCCGGAGAGCGAGTATCTCCCACAAATGATGAAGCTGAGCGACGGATCCGCTGACGATGTGTACGACTTTGACAGCGTAGACTGGACGTTGCCGTGGGGCGGCCATGAGAGTTTCTATGCTCCAGCGAGCCCGTCTACCGATCTTTCATCACCTAACAGCGGCACCGGTTTGCAGCCTACCTCTCCCGCTCTTCCTACCGTCATCGTTCACCCATGGAAGGAAGCGCGTGATTGTCCCAACATGGTCTTCGACCTCTCAGACGGATGGCGCTGGCTAGCCGAGAAAGAACGACAACCCTTCATGGAATTCATTCCTACCCCATGGAAGCAATGGCGGGGCACGGGCGCCATCCGTTCAAGCCGCAAGCTCAAGTCGCCCATCCCGGAGTTGATGATGCTCGCAAGCCAATTAACGTCGTCTACACCTAACGATATCCCCAACCCCACATTGCAGAAGCAAGACTCAGCCGGTGGACTCAAGTCATACAACGAGTTCTGCCCCTTCAAAAGCATATCTACGCCCATGAATGTTGACATCACTTCACTCTCAGACACAGAGTTCACAGTCATGGAGATTTTAAGTTATTTCCCACAGCACTACAACTGGGGCCATGCTGCAGAGCGACTGACCCGGGCAAGCATGGGGCCTGCGATGATTCGGAATACCATCAACATGACTCGCGCACTTGAGGGCGAGACAGTGCTGGATAGAGAGCATATCGCTTATGCGGTGAACACGGCTAAAAAGCGCGATCTGGCTAGGCCTGAAGAGGCGGACATTGAAGAAGCCACGCGCGATCAGACTCCCAAGCCCACTGTGATTAACTTCACAATGAGCTACACGGCTGAGGGGTGGATCTACGAAGTCTGGAACAAGATCGACTACCCGCTTCTTGCGCTCGCGCATGGCCTTCAATCTTTACCTACTGGTGTAGATGCTGGACCACTGACCGAGCTTATCATCTGGTGCCGAGAGCAGGGTCGCTATCAGGTGTTGATAAGCGAGGTGCCTGCTTTGCTAAAAGAAGCGGGTATTGAGCCGCTGATTGAGGCTGGCGAATGTGGATGCCCGGATAAAGAGGTCATGTCGCGCCATGCGGATGCGATAAAGATGGATAAGCTGAGAATTAGTAAGACTGCTGGGGAGAAGAAGCGGGTGCTTGATGGCGGTGAGGAGGGCAAGAAGGAGAAGAGGAGGAAGACCGAATGAGATGAAGATGTACGGTAGGGTTGGGCACGCCATACAAGTCCGCGGCCTGGAGAGATTATTGGCCATGTATATGGCATCTGGAGATGATTTGATCTGGCTGTTGCCGGACGTACGACGTGTCTCAGATCCCCACATCAATTTCTTCGACGTGTTTGAAGCATATGGCAGTTAGGAATCTAGATCGCAATCAACACAACGTCGCGAGGGTTTCTTCTCGAACCTGAGATTATCAGGGTAGAAAAAAGAAAAGATAGCCATAGTATGTATGAATCACTTCATTGTGTTCCAAGTGTGGTCTTTACTAGTGATTATACGAACGATGCGCACGTTTTCGATTGATGTGCCTTTCAGAGCTTTTGTATTGGCAATACAACGCCACCTACAATCAGTATATACATGAAAAATTCATCTCTTGTAGATTCCACGACACATATGATAGCGAGCGACTTGTTTATCCTGCCTTCCTTTAAAGCCCAGCTTCTTTTGCTGTTGTCCAGCTTCGGGTCGCATATCCTAACCGAGCGGAAGACCCGGAAGCGGTCCCAGTCCACACTGTCAAACGTCAGCATCCTCCCTCATCCCCTCATCCCATGGAAAGTAACTCACAGCCGGCGCAGGCGAAGGACATCCACCCTTCGACCCCAAATAACACCCCATCGCTGCAGCTTGCTCCATCAAGCATCTCTCATTCGCGCTCAACAAGTCATATGGCACGATGGGCTTCGGGCAATCGCATGGCGTCGTGAATGTTGGCGTCCGCTCATGGTGATGGTGGTGCGTTTGGTTGCGCGAGCGACCACCTGCGGGTGTAGGGACGGTTCTGGCTGCCGGTTGAGCCGAGGGAAATGATTTTGCGAGGGCGAAGGTCGTGAAGACAAAGGTGGTGAGGAGGGTTGAGATGTGCATCGTCTGCTGTATGAGGTTTTTTATATGGCTTGCTTGTCTTTCGGTTGGTTGATGATGCAAGTGCGAAGTGGACAGCCAAGACAAGAAATGCAGTTGCGGGTCCTGGATGCTTTGAAGGAGCGCATCGGGCGCCACGCGGCACAAGGCGTCTTCTACCGAGAATCTGCGTTCCAGTACGTGGCTCAATTTGTGTTGATAAAGTTCATTTGGATACAGTGGTGTCAACCAGTGGTGGATGGCCGGCTAAATATTCGAATCTAAGAACGGCAATACCGTGTCCGTGCGCGTGATGCCCGCATGCGCGTGATGCCCGCGCAACACCATTTTTGCAGCAACAAACATGAAGTTATTGAACCACGCACAACAGTTGATATTGCAAGAATTTCTGGAGTATTGATATATAGTACTGTAGCTACAATTTGAATTATCTAAACCTCCCTGGAACATTGATGGCCCGGCCACTGCGGGTGTTGCACACTGGGGCAGCTGATAGAGCCTCCTCAATAGCAGCAGCAGCAGTAGCACTACCACGTTTCTTCTGACGCTTGTTTGGACATGGAGCTGCTTGTGAGGCTTTGCGCTTACCCTTTTGGGACAATTGTATAGCTTTTTCTGAGTTGCAACGCTCTTTTTCAGCCTTAGCATCTTTAGCCTTCTTAGCCTTCTCCGCATCCTTTGCCTCCTTGTCCTTCTTCTTCTGCTCACGTGCCTCATGAGCCATCTGATCTTTCAAGGCCTTAGCAGCAGCCTTGCCCTCTTTTGTCCGAACTTTCCTCAGCCGCTCCTCTTCATTTAGGCGGTCTTTCTCTATCCTGCGTGCGGCAGCAGCCCTGATCTTACGTGGCGAGTAGAGGTGGGCTGTAGTATGGATTTCCTTATTGACTTGAAGGTCCAGAGCACTCATAGGGATATCCCAGTCCCTCTGCTTAAGGTCTAGCGAATAGCGTAGTCCATCATTCTCATGCTCAAGCAAGTCACAACGTGTCTGAAGTGAGAGAAGCGTATTCTTGATAACATCAGCACCGCGACGGCGAGGATCAATTTCGGCATCAACAAGTTGATTGATAGTACGCCTATTGACCTCCTCTATTGCAGCAGGGTGCTTAGGAGGGTCTGGTGTTGTTTTCCGGAACTTTTTAAGCACCCGCTCAGCATCCATAGGATGGACCCCTGTGGCTGCAAATGACGACTTGACATTGGTAACAGTGAAGGAGGACTCCCAGGCATACTTAAAAAGGGGGTAGAAGTCGCCCTTCTTAAGTGAATAGAGCCCCTGACTCAACTGTATGTGCTTGTCAAGCGCGCGGCTGTAGGCATGCCCGAGGGGTGCAAACATCACTACATCCAGGGGTTGCAGCGCGTGAGTTGAATGAGGAGGTAGTATTAGGGGTAGGATCCTCCGGGGCCTGCAATACTCCAAAAACTCTAGACTCATATGGGATGCATGGCCATCAAGGATCAAAAGTCGGTGATGTAATCCAGCCTTCTCCTTGGTATAGCGATCAAACACCTCCTCAAGCCAGGCACAGCCCATATTGTTGTTGGTCCATCCCGAGGGGGTTGAGGTGACAAACACCTGCTCGTCAGCATCTATATTCTTTGTCCAGCGCTCCTGTATGTTGCCAGAAGCTGCCTGGTATATGATGCTTGGCGGCAGTGAGCTCCCATCAGCACACACGGCTGCCATTAACGTGATCCACTCTCTGCTTCCATCCTGTATAGCATCACGACGTCCTCCGCGCTCCCATGCCGTTTTGCTGAAGATTCTGGTGCTTCCTTCGCCTTTACCAAGGTAGAAGCCCTTCTCATCCATGTTGTATATATCAGATGGACGGAGGTGGTATTTGCGAATTTTTTCGTGCAGGAATTGAAAATACGACTCGTACTTTGGTAGGGAGTCCGCCTTGTGGCGGAGTCGATCTTTCCCTTTGCTCCGGTGCGTCTTGAGCTCGTCGGGCCAACGCGTGAGGAAGCGAGTCACCCAACAATCTGCGGCAGGCTTCCTGCTGATTTTCTCGACATAATTCCGTAGCATCCGCCTAGTAGGTGGCAAGCCCTCCTCGCACAATCGTCGGATGTGCCCTACGAGGTCTGACTCCTGTTGTGGACTGAGTAGTCGTTGATTTGAGATTTTGGTGGCATGGCTTGCGTGCCGACCGCGGTGTCTTCGGGAGAGCGTGTAGCGTGATATGTTGAACTGTTTTGCAACTGCTGCATACGTAAAATGTTCTCCTGCTGCGCGCGATTCGATTGCTTCAATCGCAGCATCAATCGGATCCATATTGGGTAAGTAGTTGCGTGTTGAAAAGATCGTGATTGTGGTGTTATGGTGTTATTGCGGGCATTACGCGCACGCGGGCATCACGCGCACGGACACGGTAAGTGTTTGTGGTAATTGCTCCGATTGGCGATAGGGAGAAAACTTGTGGAGACAAAGAGGGGTTGTTTATGGAAATGTAGTGAACAGGCGTTGACTACGTTCGCCGTTTACTAGATCCGAAGTGAAAGTCAAAGTTCTAGCTCTCTTCATTCCCAGTCCATCTGAGAGCTCGAGGACGGCTACTAATCTTTCAGTAGGGCGTGAAATTCTTGAACACGCTGTGCTTTTTTTGTTTTGTTTGTTTCCTGCTTGTTCCAACGAATAATTACCGTGCAGGTTCGAGTGCCGTGTTGGCGCATGTATAAGTGTATGTATGTATTCATTTAATGTCCTATATGAGTCTGAGACTATGGGAGGACAAGAGGGGCAGTAGCCCCTCTAGTATAGAGGTAGTGGTTCTCAAGAGGGTGTGATCTCTGAAAGTACAAGGAATGTTGAGGGTTATGACCCTAAGTGCAACTAACAAAGGAAAGGAAAACAAAGGATAAAAGGAAAATAAACAGTAGGGACTGGCTAGGCCTAGTCCTCTGTGGTTTGACCAAGGTGCCACTTGCGTATGCCTACCCTAGTCCAACTGATAAAGGCAAGCGTGGCTGCAATGCCTTGTTTGGTGTAGAGAAGCAATGGAAGTGTAAGGTGTGCATTGCTGAGGTCATGCTGGAGGATTTTGCGGTCTGCCTTCAGCCATTTGCAGCTAAGGAAAAGGTGTTCTGGTGTCTGTTTAGCACTACAGTTACAGAGAGGACTGTCTGCTTTGCCTATCCAGAAAAGGTATGCTTTGTTGTATCCATGGCCAATCTTCAACTAGTAGAAGGCAATGGAAATCTTCCTCCTGATTCCTAAAGGGACACTCAGCTTCTTGCAGATCTTCTACTTGTACTTGGCAGCATAGGTGTTGGGCTTCTGGTGGATGGCTAGGGGGGTATAGTTGCTGAGAGTCTGCTGCCACTCCTTAGTGGCCAGGTTCTTGATCTTGATGCCAGTCATGGCAAGGCTAGTAGTGTTGGAGGATGGCCTCTTCAAGGCTCCTCTCTTGGCTAGGCTGTCTGCTCTCTCATTGCCTGCTACATCCTTGTGTCCTGGGACCCAGTAAATGGAAATGCTGGCACCCTTCCTGTTTACCTGGTTGGCTGACAATCAACTCATATCAGCCTACAAACAGGAAGTCAAGAACTATCCAAACAAAATCAACAAGCTTTGCATGCTTACTGCTTTGCACGGAGCCAAGGCAACAAAGTTTTAGCATGTTCAATCTTGGATTATGACTACAGTCTCATACAATGTCATGGCGCCAATCATGATAAGGTTATCTACTGAGCCACATACTGTTCAGGCAATGATTAGGCTACTCAAGAAGGACCTTGCACCAATTGACTCTAATACACATAATCAATTGCAAATTGATTATCAAAACCACCTGGCTAAGGCCTTGACGGGCCAACAAACTCCGGATAAATGGTTCCAGGTTTGGCGCTTGGTGTACTAGAAGGCCCAATCTTTTGGGCTCCAAGAGGTTGAAAGAGATCTTGCAGTTATGGACTTCCTCAGCGCAATCCAACCAAAGCTTGCTAGATCATGGGTGCAGAACATGCGTCAAGAAATTACTAAGAAACAAGCCCTTGGCAAGAAGTCCTACATACTTAACAATCTTCAGCGTGTCTTTGCGCTGTTACTTTAGCAGCAGTCATCCTTGGATAAGAACCACCCGGTATTCGCCACTTTTGCCAAGAAAGAGCCAATTCCCGGATCAGGAGATGTGTCATCAGTATCAAGCAAGAAGAAGACAAAAGGCAACAAGGACAAGCCAAAGAATCCCTGCCTGTGCAACCGCCAGCAGACTCACCTATAGGAGGCAATCCTATGCCAACGGCTCATGGCGGCATACACTAAAGCCTCCTCTGTAGAGAAATCAAATGAGAAGATCAGCAACTTTGATCAACATAAAATTGCTTAGCACTTGGCGTCTCCCCAGTACAGTGATCTTCAAGCAAAGATAAACACTGCAGGATGGAAGAAAGACTCAACATTCTATCCTCCCAATAGGCCCTCAGGCGGATCATCTACCAGTGAATATCTAGGCAGTATTGCTGCTGCCCTGATTGATCCTACAGACTTCATAATACCCAATGATATCCAGGTTGGATCAGGGGTTTACAGCACTATGTACAGCACTCATCCACTGTCTATGAGCACAATCCTCAACGGAGGATCAGCCTGTTACCTGGTCAATGACTGTGACCTGCTGGTACCAGGATTGTTCAAGAAGGCATCATCTACGGAGTGTGTCAAGGCTAGAACGCAATCCTTTCCCGTCTCTGGATCTGGTGATCACTTGTTCAAAGGATTACTCAATGGCGTCAAGGGTCCTTGCACTAAGGATCTCTTGCTCAGGAACGTCAAGGTGGTTGAGGGTTTCTATGTAAACATTGTCTTGGAAGCAAAGCTCAAGCAAGCAGGTACTTGGTACCTTGGATTGGATAACTTGCTATGCCATAGATCACTTCAGAAGAGTGTCATTTTGTTGGAGCTGTGATGTGAGCACAACCTTACGTTCATGGAATACAAGCCCATTTGATCTTATTGCTCAAAAAAAGTGATTGTGAACGCCATAAGAAGATAATGGAAAGCCAATCCACGCTCAGATTTGGCACTTCTCTGACATCAAAGAGCCGGCCACTTAGGGCCCAAAGCGCTTGAGGCGCTTGCTTGGGCTGCTCAGAACGTGAGCATTGATGGCATCCTACAATCAAAGTGCAAGGAATGCGCAGTAACCCATGCTTCTTAAGTAATCTCCAGGCAGCCGCGCAAGCAATTGCCGCGCCTGTTCTACAGGATATCATGGGATCTATTTGACATGCTAACAGGAAGGCTGCAGGAGGAATGGGCGCTGATCACCAAGGAAAGCTTTGCTAGGAAACTGAAATTTAGCAACTTGAAGAAAAAGACCCTCTCTGAGATCATGACAACAATCCAAGAGTATGTGGCCAAAGTTGAGAACAAGTACCAGCTCAGCGTTGTGGTAATCCATCAGGACAACAACACTGCAACTGCTCCTTGGAGGGGAACATTGGAGTATGAGAAATGGGCAAATAGAAAGGGCATCACAATCAAACAATTGCCGGCTTACACACATGAGCCAGATAGAGAAGCCAAGCAAGCAGGACAGGAGCTTATCACCAAAGCTATCAAGATGCGCAAGAGCGCTAACCTGCCTGCTAATCTCTGACCTGATATCATAAAAGCAGCAGCATGGTTACACAACATTAGCCTATCAGCTGTGCATGGATATCAATTGCCTAACAAAGTCTTGGATCTGTGGTTTAGGCAGTATTTTTGTTTTTACAAGCCTTTGCACATCCAATCCAAGACTGCCAACCTACGCCCAGATTGGAGTAGAATCTACGCCTATGGCTGCTGCGCTTACCCTTTGGATTGGGATTACACAGCTAGGCTGGATTGGAGAGGTTTCAAAGTGAAGCCAAGGGGACATATAGGATATCTTGTTGGCTACCTAGCTAGCAATATCTACAGGATATGGATTCCCCAGCTTAATGAAGTAATCACCATGTGCAACGTCACATTTGATGAATCTAAGTTCTATGAGAACAAGGACAAAGACAGCGCAATCCCACAAGAAGAAACAGTCCTGATTGTTGACTCACTTCATGAGGGAGAAGTGGTTGATATGGATAAGGTCTTAGAGGACCTGCCAATCAAGCAAGCAAGTCATCAGGATTCATCAGCTCCTGAGCAACAGCTTGGGGGTGAGCCTGTTCAATCAATTGAAAGTGAGCCAGGCCCGGCAAACAATCAAGAAGTTGAACTGGCAAAATCTGCGTGGGGTGTTCCTATGGCCGGGGAGCACTTGAGAAATTGCAAAGATCAGGTGGAGCAGCCAAGTAGTCTTGCAACTCCAGATGTCATACCAGAGCCAGGTGTTGAAGGGGGCGGCGCGCTCTCAGAACTGCGCAACCGCAGGGAAACTGGAAGCCACCGGGGTGTGCATGCCCCGGAAAGAGCTGGTGATCCAGGGACCAGAGATTGGAGGGGGTCTCATGGAGGAAGAAGTCTTGCGCAACCTTCCAATAGACTGACTACTCAAGCAACCACAGCTGCATCTGCTGTGCCGGCCAAAGTCAAATATGATCAACAAGCCAACCAAAGGCAAAGGTCTGGAACTTGTGATCCAACCCCACTACCGTTGACGCGTAACACGCGATTGAGCGCACAATTGGCAGGAAGCAAAACTGATATCAATGTTCATTAGTACCTGCCACTGCGCTGTGGACAAGGAATGGGAAGAGGACAAAGCCCTACCAGTCAAGATTGCAACAATCAACTGGGGGGTGGGAACATAGGTGCACATGCATTGATTGCGGATCTCTCCAAAAAAGATGATCCATAGAGTGATTTTCAAGCTACCTTTCTCCCAGGCGCAAATTCTGCCTGGGACAATTGGAAGAGCTACAAGCCATTGAACTCAGTTGTCATGGCAGCTACGCTCAGCGACCTTTATCAGAAGCCAAGGCTTACTGATCGGATACACAGAGATGAGCTTGATCCTCTGCCAACATCATGGAAGCAGATGCTCAAGCATCTACTAGTGAAGCTTTGGATTCAAGCATCTCAGAAAGAAGTGGAGCAACTGCGCAAGAAAGGAACCTGGACTGTGAAGCCTCAATCAGAGGCTCCAGAGCGCCTGCTTCTACTTAAATGGGTGTTTACCTACAAGTTTGATCAGGACGGGTACTTTCTTAAATGCAAGGCTTGGATTGTTGTAAGAGGTGATCTCCAGGATGTCAACACCATGGATTTGACGTACGCTGCTACGCTGGCAGCACAATCGTTCAGGGCTGCAATAGCAATTGCCGCCTACTTTGACATAGAAATTTCCCAGTACAATGTTGTGGGAGCGTTTCTCAACGCGCTGGTCTCTAAGGAAAGACCAGTAATCTGTGATCTCCCAGAAGGATTCAAGATCGATGGAATGTGTGTGCAGCTGAACCGAGCGCTGTACAGATTGCGCAATTCTCTGTTGCTCTGGTACAATGAGTTCTCAGGAACACTGCAATTGTTTGGCCTCACTGCTGCAAAAGAAGAACCTTGTCTCTTCTTTGATCATGAGCGCAAGATTCTCATCCTC
>ML976201.1:26552-44731 GCA_010015635.1 Clathrospora elynae | reverse complement strand
CATGGTGGAGCCACGAGTCAAAAAAATGTTTGTAGCGGTGTAGAGGGAAGGGGAGGGGCTTATGTAACGGGCCAGGCCCGGGTAGTACTCGGCTGGAGAGCCTCGGGGTTACCCGGCCATTGCCGGAGATAGATGACATGGAGACCCGCCGTTCCGGAGGTCAAACCGGAAGACGGCTTGGGATTACCACCACTCCAACTGATGGACTGGCAAACACCCGGAAATATCCGGGGAACTATAAAGGCAGGAGAGGGACACTAGATAGCCCGTTATCAAATCCATCTGATTATTTCTAGCATCTACCCTCAGGGTCAGCCCCCTACAGCTACATTTGAGTCGCAGTTGCGCAACACCCAGCCTGAAGCCGCTATTGTCATGCCAACTGAAGGCAGTAGCGCTGCAACAGTTGCTACAACCGAGGACAACAAGGATGGCAACGAGGACAGCAATGAGGGTCTTGATGAGCGCTTTGCCGACAACTTTGACGGCATAGACTGGTTGCGTTTACCGCTATATTGCAAGCCTTTAGCTACCCAGAAGCAGCGCAAAAGCTGGGTATACCGCTACGGCTACCGCGTTGCACTCATGAAGGACCCCAATTGCCTCTTTTTTGTCTGTCGCTATTGCCACCAGCACAAATGGATAGATGCTGGGCAAGGCGGTATATACAAAACATCGCTCTCAACATCAACCTCAGCACGCCATCTTGAGCAAGTCAGAAGCGGCCATAACCTTGCAGCTCCTGGTAAAGCACATAGTACAACAAAGGCAGGTAAGAGCGGCCTCCGTGCCCTCTTGATGGCCGGTACTATCAAGGTGTCACAAGGTCTTGCCAACGAGCTTGGGGGCTTTGACTGTCAGGTCTTTTGGCATGCTGCAGTTGCCTGGCTAGTTGATGGCAACCACCCGCTCTCTGAGTTCAAGAAGCCTGCATTTCGGCAGATGCTTGAAGCTGCAAACCCAGAGGCAGCTGCAGCGTTGTGGACGTCCCACGCCAGCGTATCACGGTACGTGATGCGTCGTTTTGACTTCATGCTGCCTCAGGTTGTTGCTGATCTATCAAAGTCGCTTAGTAAGATCCACATTAGTTTTGACGGTTGGACAACAAAGGGTGGCAAGCGCGGCTTCTTAGGCATTGTTGTGCACTACGTTAACAGCGCTGGAGACCTCATGGACCTTCCTATCGCACTGCCTCAGTTAACAGGTGCTCATACTGGCGAGAATATTGCTGAAGTTGTTAGCAAAACTCTGCAGCAGTTTGGCATCAACTCGCATACTGTTGGCTACTTTATGCTTGACAATGCTACAAATAACGACACTGCTGTTGTCAGGATTGCACAGCAGATGGGCTTAATTTCCGCCCATTGTCGCCTCTGCTGCGGTGCTCATACTCTCAACCTAATTGGCCAGGCTCTGCTTTGGGGCAGCGACAACGACGCATACAACAACGAGAGCAGTGAGCTTGCTATTGAGAGCGAGCTATTAAGCAACTGGCGCAAGGATGGGCCGCTTGGCGTGCTGCTCAGTGTGATCAACTACATCAAAACGCCGCAGCAGCTTGAGCTTTTTGAAAAGTTTCAGCTCCTAGCTAACGCTGAGCTGCCCGCCAATCAGCACGAAGTTCTCGCACCTGTTAAGCCAGTTGTTACGCGCTGGAACTCATATTATTCTGCTTTTGAGCGCGCCGTTAAGCTTCAGCCGGCTGTTAACGCTTACGCCAACCACCATATACGTCGTGTACGGGATGAGGACACGTACGCACTCAGTCGCGGCAACAAGCTGCCTGAGGCAGCGGCTTGGATGCGATCTGACGGTCTCACAGCTGCTGACTGGGCGGTCATTACTGAGTATATCGACGTGTTGAAGCCATTAAAGTCAGCAACAAAGCGACTTGAAGGACGTGGTAAAGATGCCAACGGTTGAGTTGGAGGCGGCCATTACGGTGCTATTGCTGAGGTTATCCCGGTCTTTGAGTATATACTTACTTATTACGAGGAGCGTGTAAAAGCGTACGAGGCCGTGGACTATAATGCGCACAACAAAGCACCCAAAGACCATCTTGCACAGCGCTTCCAACCGTGCGTACTACGGTGCTTGGCAAGCCAATCGCAGTACGTACGGCCCGCGCTAAGGCCCGATACGTACGGTGGTGATGGAAAAGGTATGAGAGACGGCCCGTAGTCGTAAAATAGCCGTACAGCGTCGTAATACGGCCCGTGTGGCTTCTTATTGGCTGGGAATTTCGCTTGGCAGTGAATCAGTCACTTGACGGGCGTGCTTTTTGTCGTATTCTGCCACGTGTTTCTCCAAATCCTTCAGTGAGCTCTTCACAACGCCGCAGAGTAGCCAGTCCTTCTGCAGCTGCAGTGCCTCAATCGTAGCGCCTGCAAGTGAATTGCGATCACACGTGATTGTCCTTCTCGCCTTGCTGAAGGCTCGCTCGTTTGAGCAGCTGGTTGCTGGGATTGATAGGAAATCGATGGCGATTTTGAACAGGATTGGATAGTCGGATCGCCCTCGTTGAAGCCACCACTCCCATGGATCGCCCTCAAGGAGCTGCTGTTCATGCTCACTCTCACTGTTGAGGTCGATAGATTGGTTGCCAAAGTACTCGTCGAGTTGGCCAACGCGTTTCTGACGTTTGGCGGTGGTGTTGGTGAGTAACATGAGATCAACGCTCATTGTTTGAGCGTACAATGAGCTGTGATTAACAGGTAGCTTGCGGCGTGTTGGTGGAGGTGCTATAGCCTCGTCGGCTTCAACCTCAGCTTCAAGGTATTGCGCGTACACTTTGCGGATATCGGCTTCAGCTTTCTTGTACCACTTAGGGTAGTGTTTCCAATGAGTTTTGAACCACGTGAGGCGAAGCTTAGGGTGGAGGGCGAGGGCTACAGCGTAGTAGCTGACGTCAGGTTGTAGGAGTAGTTTGTCAAAGTAGGTGTCGAGTTTCTCTTTGCCGTATTTGATACCGGCCGTGATAAATTTGCTTCGTGGGCCCTCCCTTGGCCTTGTGTAGATTGCCCACAAAGACTGCAAATTTATAAGCGTTTGCCATATAGATCCATGGCCCGAGGTGCCTAGATCGCCCTCGAGGAGCTTGTAGGCCTCGTATGGAGCTTGGAGAAAGTCAACTAGCTCCTCAACCTCATCCCACTCCTCGTCAGTGAGCTTATCCGCCAACGGATCGTATTTGTTGGTTGCCGAGGCAGTAGAGTTGCTGGTGTCGTCATTGTCGTCGGGGCACTGCTCGCGGATAAAGCGCTTGATAGGTCCTCTCAACTCTTTGCAGCGGAGCAGCATAAGATACACAGAGTGCCAGCGCACGCCGCCATCCTGTACGAGTTGCAGCGCAGTACAATTGTATAGTAATTGCTCCTCGTTGTACTGCTTCTGTATGTTGTTGAATGCCTCGCGACGCTTGTGAGATGCGCAAACTGCGTTCACGAAGTTGTGAAGTTTGCCAACAGCTCCGAGCTTTCTAAAGAGCTTGAACTGATCCATTGGAGTTGCTGCAGCGAGCTGCTCTTCGAACTTGCTGACTCCTTTGCCGTATATTGTAGCTTTGACGACAAGGTTTATTATATGGCCCGCACAGCGTATGCGGTGGCTAGAGTTGAGGTTAATATCAGCGTGTTCGTTGAGGGCGGCGATGGTCTCATTGTCGTTGCTGGAGGCGTTGTCGCCCACAAAACAGTGAAATTTTTTGGTGATTTTGTAGGACTCAAGTACGTTGATAATAACAGACGCTTGGGCGGCGCCCGTGTGGTCTCCATAGAGGTTGCGGAAGGCGATAAGTACTGTACGCTGCTGGTTGTTTGCATCTGAGAATAAGTCAGCATCAAAATCCGGCTGCAAGCACTGTTTTGGGTGGCTAGCGTGGCAGCTCCCGGAGCTATCCAACGCTAACACGGCTGGAGTTATGCGTTTTGGGCATGCTAAGGCAAAAGTACCGACTTACCAACAAAATGAGCCACAACACCAAGAAAGCTCATGTAGTTACTCGACGTCCATACGTCTATACTTATGCTTATTTGACTGCTCGACGCCCTCAACATTGCTGCAACCTCAACCTTACGCTCACTGCAGCGCTTCATCACGTACGACAACATGGTGGACGGCGATTTGGGCAGCGCGGCGAGGAGCTGGCTTCGATTCCATGTAAGTAGCCCGCGCGTCATGTTCGAAGTGGCGTTGAAGAAACTAACGTCCTTAGCAATTACCCAGTCGACGAGCGCGCTCTGCAGTGCGTCTTCTTGCCAAGGAGAGTGAGATACAACTGAAGCGCTGCCGGCAGTTGCAGCAGCTTCAAACGGCGAGTTGAAGGCTGGCCGCGATGGAGTTTCAGGTAAGTAACCCGTACTCGGATCAATCCCATAGACTTTCTGCATGTGCTTAGTAATAAAAGCAGTACCGTCGACACGCCTGACGTTATTGAGTACATGGCCAAGGTGGCAACGCTCGCAAAGCCACAATCTCGACTTTTTTATATTGTCCTCCAAGTACTCCAACTCCATCCCATGTTGCCATATCGGAGCCGTATCACGCTTGCCCGCAAGCTGGCTCATATGCCTCACCCGATATCCCAAACGGCTTGCAACTAGGCGACCTCGGCTATCAGAAACGCGGTTGAAATCTACCTCAAAACGGCAGCCAAGTACACCAAAATCGCCGTCCGGATATACCTGTGAGCGCTCCTCAAAGGTCGACAATGAGCGTGAGGATGAGGGCGAGGGGCTTGGCGTGTGCTGGGCGGCAGCAAGGCGTCGGGAGGCAGCTTGATGGAAGATTGGGGCAGCAATAACAGGGGCTTGAGAGCGTTGAGATTGCTGTGATTGGCTCATATTGAGGGTAGGTGGTGACGTTTTGGGTGTGTAGAGCGGCTGCTATATACCCAGGAAACTCACCCAGCCACCTCCCCAACCCCCTCTGCACGGCTCTGCGTAAGGCCTTCCAATTTTGTTGGGAAATTGCTAACAAATTGGGAACAGAACAGGCCTCACAGTGGCCCGCAGGTACCCACCCGTGCTACCCGAAATTACGCCGTACAGCCCGTACTACGGCTCCCAAATCGTCACCTGAACGCGTACATTACGACTCAATTCACCCGCTAGTACGTACTGCTTACTCAGCCGTACAGCCGTACAGTGCTACGACGTACTACGCACTGTTGGAAGCGCTGATCTTGCAATCAACCTCCGCACTGCCTGGGCAAAGGCTAGTAATTACTACGACAAGCTCGACCACTCACCCGCATACTATGCTGCAACTCTACTCCATCCACGCTATAAGACGTACTGTGAGGTCGCCTGGGTAGACAAACCTGAGTGGCTAGAGGCAAATAACTGTGCGTTTCACTTGCTTTGGGCAGAGTACAACACGTTACCACGCGCAGTGAGGCGACCAAAGGTTATCTCTAGTGAGATTGACGACGCTATTGATGCCCTCCTAGACCCGGACGGCCCTACGGCTGCTACTAACGGAGACTTGGATGAGTATGAAAGGTGGAAGGCTTGCGAACCAAAGGCTAATAAGGGTAGCTACGCTGCTGTTCACCCAATCAAATACTGGGTAGGCTTGCGTAATTGCTACCCTAACCTTGCCCGGATGGCTATTGACGTGCTCTCTATCCCAGCTTCAAGCTGCGAGTGTGAACGCATGTTCAGCGAGCTTGGCGACCTCCTTGAGCCTCAAAGACGGCAGATCTCACCCCAATTACTAGCGGCTATACAGTGCGTGCGGCGGTGGTATAGGGCTGGGTTTGATCAGGGCAGTAGCGTTAATACAGCGACTATAACTGACGCTGAGATAGATGCTGTATATCGGTTGTGCGATTGGGATCACGAGAACGAGTAGTTAGTATAGTTGATAGATATGTACAACACTAAATCATCAAGTGTTCAAGGGAGCGCCTGTGAGCGCTTCCCCTCTTAGACTAGCATCTTTCTTCGGCTTGTTTAGCTTCCCCTTCCATGGCTTCCACTTCCGTAGCTCACAGAATACAAACATATTCACGTCACCAAGACTACCTCTCATCATCAAGCCTTCAATCAAGCCTCAAGCCAAGCCATCAAAAAACCCGCAAACAAGCCAATCAATCAAGCTGCCCACACCATGTTCAAGCCTCAAGTCAAGCCGGAGGCTGAGGCTTGATCGGCTTGATTGTTGACAAGTCTGCTTGTACGGACCCTGATGCAAGCCTGTTATACGCCATCAAATCCCTACCAATACCCAAGCTCATGAGGGTCAGACTGTGTTTTAATTCCGCATCGCTTTATCTATGCTAGAGTCGGCGCTAGACAATCGGCGAGCCGCATACGCACGGTGAAGTGTGGGCTAAGACGAAGTATAGTTACCAAGATCTAGAACTCGACTACGGATTCAAGAGGCTTAGTGAGCTGAGTCCTGGTGAGTGGATAGAAAACGACCGAATCTTTGCACAGTGGCACAAGACACTAAAGAGACTCAACGATACGCTCGTCAAACATGGGGACAGGTTGAAGGATGTTGACCATGTAATCGGCTTTGCTCTCAACCTGCTTAAACACAGACGGAAAAATACATTCATGAAGTGTCGCGGTAAAAGTATGTAGTTGTCAAAGGGTAAAATGCGCAAGGCAGTGAATCAAAGTATGAAAATGTATTCGTTGTGTTGTTCTCATGTTCTGCTGTCGTGACCACCTTTCATATGGCCACAGATATGGTCTGTTTTCATGACGTATCTATGATGTATATGTGTGTAGAAAGTGCTCATGGAGTTGAGGGAGGAACATCGGGCAAACACACGTGTTGCACAGAACGCCCTCACCTCACAAACCGTCACATGAAGCATTTGGCAGCTGCTACGGTGCGCAACATATTGCCAAACATACAAGCAGAGCAAAGCATCATCAGGGAGATGCCCATTCTAAGTCAAGATCCCATGTATTGCGCGCATTGCAAAGAGAAGTCAAGAGAGGTACTGGACTGTTTTTGTCTATTGTGCGGCTACAGGAAGGGCCTGTTCTGCATGACGTATCTATGATACATCTAACGGTAGAAGGTGCTCATCAAGCGGAGTAAGAAGCACCACACCAACATGCAGCATGTGGGACTTCATTACCTCATGAGAAATCTCGCTCTCACAATGTCCCGCACCTACCTTTACATTAGCATTCGCTTACCCCCCTTACACCCGGCCCCGCTTTTATGCTCAAACTGGAACAAAAAAAGAACTCCTGGAGTATCTGCAATGCAGACGAATGCTGATGAGAGTGGGACTCGAACCCACGCCACTTTCGTGACCAGGAAGCAGATAAATCCGCGATATTAAGGGAAACCTTAACCTGGCGCCATAACCAACTCGGCCATCTCACCGCCAGTTTCAGTGATTTGATGGAGGAAGCACCAAATATTGTGTTTATTTCCTTGAGCACTAAAGAATGGTGGGGCTGTGGAGGGGTAAAATTTTTCTGTCGTATCCGGTTGTGTCCGACGCCCACTTAGCTTGTAGGTGGACGACAACACGATTTGGAACATTGTCATTTGATGACGGTGTGTGGATGCGCATTTGGAAGACTCTCAGGTGGCCAGATACATGGATGTCTTGGAACTACAATTTGCTCTTCACACTGAGCTGTTCTGGCCGCCACATGTCATTCAGCAGCCGACTTGCGTTGACCATCTCAGGTCTGCACTGATCCAGCGACGTGATACCGAGCAATCGCATACCCGTCTGAAGATCCTCCGCAAGTACTACCATAACGTTAGTTAACTGTCTCAATATAACAGAAGAACCTGTACTCACTATCAACACATCTCTCAACACCCTTCGCACCATACGCCCCAAGCGCATACAGAAACGGCCGTCCGACACCCACAGCTGTCGCACCCAAACACAGCGCCTTGAGCACATCATTCCCATCCCTCAGCCCGCCATCGAGGAAAATCTCTAGCTTCTCCAAAATTTCCGGACAGTACGTTCGGATCTCAAGAAGTGTCATCAGCGCACTGGGTGCAGTGTGCAACTGTCTGCCGCCATGGTTACTCAACAAGATCCCATCACACCCATACTTCATCGCAAGTTTCGCATCCTCGGCACACTGCACTCCCTTCAATACAATCGGGCCTTCCCACTCCTTTCGAATCCACTCGAGATCCTCCCACGTCGTATGCGGACTCAGCTGGCCCTGCACAGGTCTTCCACCCATCGCGGGCGCGAAAGCGTTATCGCCGCCAGCTTCCCACTCCGCGGTACTCTCCTCTGCGAGACCGACTGCGAGCGCTTCCTCAGCCTGTAAATATCGATCTGCTGTTCTTTTCCCGAGAACGGGTGTGTCGACCGTTATCCAAAGACCTTTGTATCCGCTGCGCTTGACGGTGCGCATTAGCTCGATGGCTTTCTTGCGGTCGACCGGCATGTAATATTGGTAGAAAAGCTTCGTCGGACTCCCATTGTTGAGGCGGGACTGTTCGTCGATATAGCTCTGCATGATCTGTTCGCTGCTCCTCGTACTTGCTGTGCTGACTACAACATGCGCACCCTTTCGCACTGCGCCTCTGATCATTTCTGGCTCCGCGCCTTCGTGGATCGCGCCCATTGTTCCCATGGGAGAGATGTAGAATGGGTAAGGTGAGCTGTGCCCGAAGATCTTGCGACTCGTGTCTACATTGCCTACATTACGCATCACACGTGGACGAAAGCTGATACGGCCCCAGTCATCGATATTGCCTTTGAGTGATGCGCCGGTGTTCGCTGATCCGGAGGCATAGATGTAGGATTTGTGTGGCAGTACGGCTTTCGCTGCTTGTTCGAAGTCGGGTGTTGAAACGCAGAGACTGACATGCGGGACTTCTTTCGAGATATCGGCCTCTGATGGTTTTGCCGAGGTCTCCTCCTTGGCTTGTCTCAGCTGGCCGAACGTGTTAGGGTCGACCGGTCCGAGCAGGGCATCACTTGGGAGGTAGTCGTCTAGATAGCTCAACGGGTGATACTTTTTAAACTCTTCCGTCGCATCCTGCTCAAACATCAACATCCAGCCCTTTGGTAGCATATATCGCACTCACCGTCCCAGCATTCCTCAGGATAATAGGTGCACCTCCTGGATGCTCCGACAGAAAGCTCGTGACGTCGTACGCCTTCGAGTCGAGCACTATCCAGCAATCCTTTTTGCTGTTATGCTTTGCGACTTCCGCTCCATCGATATGCGCCATACTTCTTCTGCACACGTTGCTGTGTTCAAGAAAGATTGAAGCGATTCTGGGTCGGTCAACCGCCGGTAAGGCATTTGAGGGGCAGTCCGCTACCGGTAGACCGGGAATAACGTCGGCCCATGATACGTACCCCATCTTCAGAGAGGTTGTCACAGCAGCTCAACGAACAGCATTCGCAAATAACGTCATGCAGTTCGCTGCGGATAATAACTCGGATGGCCTCGATTTTGACTGGAAATACCCAGGTACGCACCGCGCCTTGTCACCTCTTTACGACAACCAACTTGAACCTGAGGATCTTCGCAAATATGCGCAACTCCGTGCAAATTTGCAATGACGAAGCGAATCCTCCCAGAGTTACTACAGCTGCTTACACGTTTTTTCAGGTGCTCCAGATATTCCCGGCATTCCTCCGGGGAGCCCGGACGATGGGCCAAAATTCGTAGAGTTTTTGAAACCCGTACGCAGGAGACTGCCAAAGGGAAAGTGTCAGATATGTGCTCCATGGTGCTCCATGACCTTCTGTATCTTTGTGCCCGAGGTATGTTTGTGCCTGAGACATTTTTGCTATCTACGGTGCTCCACGGCCTTCTAGGTGTTTGTGTCCTGATTACTAGCGTATAGATAGAGCTCTCACCCCCATAGTCAATACATCACGCTTTTCCCTCATGTTCTCGACTTGTTCCCATTGACAGAAAGACGATCAGTATCGCAGCGCCTGCGTCGTTATGGTACATAAGGGCTTTCCCATTGAAGAGATGGGCAAGGTTGTCGACCACATCATCTACATGACGTACGACCCCCATGGTCAATGGGATTAAGGCAATAAATGGTCAACAGACGGCTGCGTGAAAGGAGATTGCTTGTGCCATCATATCAATCAAACGGAAACCGAACCAGCGCCTGTTATGGCGACAAAAGCCGGCGTACCAGCGAGTAAGATTATAGTTGGCATGCCTCTATATGGTCGCTCATTCAAGATGAAGTCGCCTGGATGTACAGGACCGATGTGTACTTACGTCGGCAAGGAGTCAGCCTCAGCTCGAGGTCGTTGCACTGGTACTCGAGGCTACATCTCCAACTTTGAGATTCGCGAGCTGATTGCCACCAAGAACGTCCAGCAACTGAAGACGGTATATCGGTGCGAGCAAGACAACCGTCGACGCTACCCCAAGACCGCCCCTCCAGCCCGCTGTCCGAATTGCCGCCGGTCTTGTTTACCCTATTACATTCCCGCTCGATAAGCCAGCGGGATCAGTATCCAGCACCGCAACACTCAATGACGGTAAACTGAATTTGAACGCGCCATCGCTTCCAGCAGCCACCAGTGTTGTGTTAGTGTGGACGATGTTGATGCCCGTGAACGGATCATTGTACATGTACGGATCCCCCACCGAGTTGGTCAGCAACGTCAAATTCGCCAACGTGCCTGGCGCCACGCCCTCGAAATGCACAGAGACAGGTACGTTATCGCCGTTGGTGGTGTTGTACACAGCGCCCTTCCAGACTAAGGCCCCGTTGCGGGCTTCATCTTTGCCGGCACCCCAGTACAGCGGTCCGTAGCTGGAGTTGCTGCTCGTTGTGGGAAGCGTGTGCGAGATGGGATGATGCGCGAATAGACTCCAGCAATACCACGTTACTGCCTTGGTGGTGCGCTTTGGATCGGCGTCGAACTGGATGAGCGTAATGGGCCACTGGAAGCGATTGTTGTTTTTTAGCACCGGCGCGTAGAACGTCCCGGGAATACGGTCAGAGTTCCTCTCGTATCCGATGAGAGAGACGGCTTCTCCGACCGCGCCGATCCACCACGGGTACTTGTACAGCGAGCCGTTCCAGCGCGGGGGAGTGGCGCCGTTAACGTGTGTTGCTGCGACTTCGCCGATGATATGGCCGATGTCGTTGTCGAAGCGGTCGAATTCCTCAACGAGCTCGTTGGGCTCTCGGTAGGGGTGATAGTCGCCGAGAACGTCTTCGGGGAGGATGATGCCTTCCTTCGGGTTCGGGCCCGTTGTTGCGCCCTCGTCTGCGGGGTCGCTGGTCGAGCTGGAAGCAATGATCTGGATATGCGGATACGCTTTCTTGATCGCGTTGTAGAACATTGGGAATCGGTACGCGCGGTACGAGTCCCATCCTCCAGGGTAGCCTGAAAGCCAGTCTTCGTTGCCTACCTCCACATAGTTGAGTTCAAAGGGCTCCGGGTGGCCAAGTGCAGCGCGGCGGGCGCCCCAGGTGGAGTTCGCTGGGCCACTGATGAATTCAATCTCGGCAAGCGCGTCCTCGATGAAAGGCGGCAGGTCTTCTTGCAGCGTGAAGTTTCCGTCGAGTGCGAGGCCCGCCCACACACCAAGCACAATTTGGAGGTCCATGTCCTCGGCCCACTCGAGGTACTCCATGATACCCAAACCGTTAGTTTGCTGGTAGTTCCAGACACCCTGGAAGCCGGGACGCTCTTTCAGCGGACCTAGAGTATTCTTCCAGTCCCAGCGCGTGTCATTGGTGAGGCCCTCGAGCATGTTACCACCCGGGAATCGGAGGAAGTGGGGGTTCATGTCCGCAAGAGCTTGCGCGATGTCGACGCGTAGACCGTTCTTGCGGTTCTTGTAGGTCGGTGGAAAAAGACTGATGAGGTTAAAGTCCAGCGCACTGGCTACCGCGCTGTCGAATGTTATCGCGAAAGTGTTATTGGAGTTTGATGCGGCCATGTTGGGTACAAGCTCGAACGTATGCTCAGTCCAGACGTCGGCCACGGACTGGGATGGCACTTCAATGGAACCAAAAACATCACCGGTCAGGTTCGATGCCAGAGTCGCGGTGAACGACCCATTGTATGCGCCCTTCACCCAGAAAGAACCGGTGTAAGTTTGGACCTGGACGTCCATACCCCAGTATCCATCGTTCTTGAAACCAACCTCACCGCTTCCATTGCCTGCTGCAACGTGCATAGATGCCGGAAGCGCCTTGGATAGAGGCTCATTCAGGAACTTTATGTTGAGAGCGGCGTTGTTGATGGGCCAGTAGTGGTCCGTCGAGACGTTGTACTCTTTACTGAACTGGAAGGCGCGATTCTGTATCAATTCGGCGTATATACCGCCGTCACCAGAGTTGTTGATGTCCTATAGATACATTGGTGGTGTACATTGTACAGAAAGAATGTAACTCACCTCGTGGAGAAACCCATAGCCGTACGAATGGCCGAACTTGCCAGTCACATTGCCTCCTGAAGACTGTACAGCGACATCAACCGCGAGCGCCGAAGTCACACAAGTAGCAGCGACGAGTGCCTTTTTGAAAAATACCATCTTGTCACAAAGCAGTCACTGGTTCACGCCGGCCGATACATCCATCCTTATATCCCCGCATATCCGGCTAGGTTCATCAACTGTTCATCCAAGCCCGGTTCTCTATATCTTGGCAAGGTGCGGTTAATATACTATCTCCACACTCGTCATGATGTCTTCCAACAGCTACATGCACGTCAAGGGCGTAGAAGGCGTGCGCATTCGTCAATTGGAGGATCTTGGGTGTTCTGAGCGGAAGAATGCGAATAATCCCGTAGTTCCTGACGATCCATGTCGGGGCGCATGCACCCCTCCTCAAATGACGTGATCATACGATATCCGAGCTTCATTTGAAAGATTTCGGTGGGAACTTCTGCAGCATGCGATTAGCGAAAGCCTGGCATAGATCTGAGTCTTGAAGTGATGTTGCATCAGCCTCCGTACTGTGATATTGGGATTTGTGTGTGGATGAATTTTGTGGAGAGGATTTGTCCCACTTGCCGAGGCTACGGAGCAAATCCGGGGATCGTGGGGTCAACGCGCCATTACGATTCTAGCGTTTTGCCGTCTGACCCTGTAGCCGCCTGCTTAGCGGGCGGGTCACTGTTTGGAGTTGGTTAAAGTCCGGTTACAGTACGTCGGGCCGTGAAGTCGGTAAAATAGCTGACAGGAGTCAAAATACAAGTCGATTACGAAGAGCAAGAAGAAAAATGGCTGCTGCCATAGAATACATGTTGCGACACCATGATGAATTAGGGCCCTGCGGATGGTTGTGAGGGCTTCATGTCTGTGATAGTGCATCGTCCCTCGAACGTTTCCAGATTATTTCAAAGTGTTTTGATAAAACTGTGTCTGATGGAGTGTTTACTTCTGCCATGGTCCTTCATCTTTGTTCAAAGTTCGCCCTCGTTGGAAGGGAAGGCACGACCCAATACCTTCATGTCCGATGCGGCTCCAAAGTACACTGTCAAGCTTCGTACACCTTCCGTCCCCCAAACCATGTCTCCATCACCTTGGCCTTGAGTAGCTCTCCACTTTTCCACTCCATATCCACGACACAGAAGTCTGCCATCTTTCCCACCTCGAGACTTCCCATCCGCTCCTCAGCGAAACAAGAATACGCCGCTCCTTTGGTCACCGCGACCATAGCCTGCACCAATTCAAGCTTGAAGTTACCGTTAACAGGCTCATCGTCCGCATCGGGCTGCCTCGCTGACTTGCGCGTAGTCGCTACGTACAAGTTCGGCAGTGGCGCATAGGGCGCAGTGGGCGTGTCTGAGCCGATGGCGAGTGTCGCACCGTGGTCTGCGAACTCGGAGTATGCGAATGCGCGCTTTATGCGTTCAGGGCCTAGAAGCTTCGGCCAAGCGCGGAGAATGGCTGGATCGGAGTGGACAGGCTGGATGCTTGCTGTGATGCCGAGCTGACCAAGCCTTTTCGCATCTTGCGGCGCCGTGAGCTCCAAATGCTCGATTCGATGCCTTTGGCCTAGTTTGCCGTACTTTTCGAGGACGTTGACGGCGTTGTGGACGGCTTGGTCACCGATGGCATGCAGAGCGCATTGCAGCCCGCCTTCGCACGCTTTCTTGACGACGGGCCCCAGCATTTCGGGCGTCCATATTGGCCCATTGAATTGCCCATTCGATGTGTAAGGCTCCGCGAGTGCTGCAGTGCATGCATCGATGACCCCGTCGCAGATAATCTTGATGCCCACTATCCTCAGATCCGGGCTGCACTCGCTGTTGAAGTCCTGGCTCAGCGTGATGGCGCGCTCGACTTGCCGCAGGCGATGCTCTTCACTGTCGCCTGGCATGATGCACCAGTGCGCTGCGACTCGAAGCGGCAATGATCCACCCTCAGCATGCCGAAGCGCGAGAATGGCTTCCCATGCGTTCTCGTCCATAGCCATGTCGATGCAGCCTGTACAGCCAACAGCATGATAGGCCTTGATCGCGGACCTCAGCGCTGCCGTCTTGTCATCCAACGGCAGCACCTTAGCCAGGTAGGGCCACACGATCAGCAATACACAAGCCTCACTCAATAAGCCTGACGCGTTTCCCTGCTCATCCCTCTCGATTGTACCGCCGGCCGGATCCTCCATGTTCTGGACGCCCATCTCTCTCAGCGCCGCACTATTGCACCAGCACGAGTGGATATCTTTTGAATCAATGTATATCGGCCTCGGATCCAAATCATCTAGCATGCTCGCTTTCGCCTCTCCATTCGTCATACTGTGCATCCAGCCTTTGCACAGTATGCGCTGCTTGTCCGGATTCTCTTTCGCATACTTGCTGATGCGCCAACGAATCTCTTCCAGATCTTTCGCGTGATCCAGGTCCACTTTGTGCAGCGACTGTCCCAGCATTAAGAAGTGCATGTGTGCATCAATAAACCCGGGGAGCACATATTTTTCGGCTAGATCGGCCACCTGGACACCAGCGTCGCGGTAAGATTGGACTTGAACTTCTTTTTGGTTGCCGATGAAAGCGATTCTGCCATCTTTGATCACCAGAGCTGATTTAAGTTCAATGTCTGGTTCCGATGCGCCGCCGTTGAAAAACCGTCCGTTGGTGAACACCGTGGTGTTTCCAGACGCAGACATGGCGGAATGTTTGTTGAAGATCGAGGCTATTTTGTGCCGAGGGAGGGGTTGGCTATCTGATGGACATGCATGCGATGTCGGAGATCCGAGACACAACCGACACCCCCACTTCTATACTCTTATCAGTCCGTGTTCCGAACACGACGCTGCCTAGTAAAAGCACTCATGGCAGCCACTAGTAACCAGCATGCTCAACTATCAGACTCGACCACATACGAAGAAGCCCGGAATAGCGCCGCCGCATATCTACAGTCAAGGCTTCAGGCAAAGGATGAAGTCACCGATGAAGCGTTCGAAATACCAGTAGTTGATCTCTCGCCATCATTCTCTTCATCTCTTGCAGACCGTCAAGCAGTCGCGGACCAGATACGGAAAGCATGTACAACCTCTGGTTTCTTCTACATTTCCAATCACGGTGTCCCGGAAAGCGCTCGGGATGGCATTCTGCATCAAGCCGAACGCTTCATGCATGATCTGCCATTGGAGAAAAAGGAGGAGCTGCATCTTAAGAACAACAAGTTCGGTTTGGGATGGGAGCCCAGCGAGTATACGTCTATCGCTGGCGATAGAGAAGAGAAGGAAGTTTTCAACTTTGCGTATGAGGCAGCGCTCGATCGTACGGGTGGTGATGGATTGTACAGGAATCTGGATGGCTCAACAGAAAGTAGCAATATGTGGCCACGAGAAGAGGATTTGGCGGGATTCTATGAGGCTGTGAAAGAGTACTACGGCGCCGTAAGTATCTGGCCCGTCAATGACCAGGCCTTGAGGAAGGAGCACGAGAAGTACTGACCAATCGTCCATAGGCTCTTGACCTTGCACGCCATCTCTTCCGCCTCTTCGCTCTTTCCCTCTATCTCCCAGAGACCTACTTTGACTCCATGACGACACACCCCGGCGGTATCGCACGACTCCTGTACTACCCGCCACCTAAAAACCCCCTTCCCAACCACCTTTCAAACGAAGAACAAATCGGTCTAGGCGCCCACTCAGACTACGAATGCTTCACCATCCTCCTAACCTCCACCACACCCGGTCTCGAAATCCTCAAACCCTCTGGTCACTGGCACATCGCATCCCACCTCCCTGGCGCCTTCATCGTGAACGTCGCAGACTTTTTGATGCGCTGGACGAACGGACTGTACAAGAGCACAGTCCATCGAGTCGTCAATCGGAGTAGCGAACCACGGTACAGTGTTCCGTTCTTCTTCTCGGTGAACTACGATACGGTGATTGAGACGTTGCCAATGTGTGTAAAGGAGGGCGAGGAGAGCACGTGGAAACCAATTAGGGCGGGGGAGTATATTTTGGAGAGGTTGAATGCTACGACGGCTTATGGCGCGGGGTTTAAGGAGAGGGGGGAGTGATACCAACAGTTAGCGATACATGAAACAATCCATGGCTTAGAAGCTCGAGGCAGCTTCGCGAATAATCTGCATCTCTTCAAGATTACTATTGTGTAAGGGTTGCACAAAGAATGCAGTTGCTTGGTATCAATTGAAAATTGATAGAGAGCTTGTAGGGATGCGTTGGCTTGACCAAAAATGCAAAGTAAACTGTGATGAATTTGATAGTCTCAAAGAAGATCAATGGCGAGTTTTCATCTGATGCCGGTTCAGATGGGCTGCAGCCAATCAGAACCTGTGGAGGTGCTGAGCCACGCTTCAGCCACAACCACCAACGTCACACCAAAGGCCATAGGCCAAGGAACATTCACCAGTGCTTCAGCCCCTTACAGTCAAAAGCTTGCTTGAACTCCTCAACAACTGCCTTTGCCTTGTCATAATCAGGTCGGACACGTGCTTCCAGCTCTTCTCGATTTGGTCCCTGGGAAATGTGTCGCGGTGCAGGCAATGGAGAGCATGGATGTGTTCTGGTCTCGTCCGTTGCTTCGATTTGGATTTGAGGGTGTCAGCCACGGTACTCTATGGCCTTCGAGATATGAATGTATCCGAGACATGTTTGCCACCTACGCTATGTTTGCTACCTACAGTGCTCGACCACCTTCCAGGCGTTTCTACCTGAGGTGAGGTTGCCCGAGTTCCCAGCAAATATAGAGCTCTCACTCCCTTAGTCAAGACATCACGCTTTTCCCTCATGTTCTTGACTTGGTCCCATTGACAGAAGGTCCTGGAGACAACAGTCCTATGTCGTCATGCTCCATATCCTCACCCTTCACCTGTGACTCGGGGAGCGTAAGTGCTTCCATGTTCTGTCGTTCTTGTTCAGGGGTCAACATGTCTCCAATTACCATGTTGTCAGGCTTGAACTCCTCTGGAAATGCCAGAAGCTCGATGACCTTCTCAATCACTGATTCATGGGCGCAGTTATGAGGTTCTTTGTAGAATATTCCAGATTCAAAGATGACGTCCCGGGTATGGATAACCTTTTCCTTTGTTGGCAACCAAATCCTGAAGATGTTGGTAGAATTGTATCCATCTAGATGTCCAATCAACACTCTTGATTCATATTTGTTTGCGCACTTGAGAAATTGATTGAATAGATAGGCTCTATAGCCTATTGGATGCATGTGTTGGAATTTTGGCTCTGTCTTCCATGCAACTTTTTACAGTGTTTTCAATTGCAGTGCATCTGTCAGTGTCCGGTTCAGGACGTACGCCACTGTCCGAAGCAGCTCATTGGCTAATGAATTTGGCAGTCCTGCCTGGATCCTCATGGCTCTGGCTTGAATGACAAGCAGAAATCCTGCTTGCCCTGCAAGGCCGTTCTGCTCTTCTGTATACTCTGCTTGTGGCTCATATCAAATACCAAGGTCTCTGCAAAGCTCTTCCAGGAACTTTGGTGATACGTCGTATCCTCGTTCGTTGTGTGTTTTGATGGCTGTCACGTAGCAATTGAGGTTGCGCTGTATCATGCGTACAAACTGGATCAACCATCGACTCAAAAACGGATTTGATCAATGCGTGAAGGTAGAGGTTTTATGCCACCTTGAAATTGATCAAAAATGTGTCCAGCCCATTGATCACTGTTTACGCAAGCTTCTCCTTGTGGCATCATTTGAGTTATGTCAACATAAACTTGGTAGAAGGGCTCCTGTGCTTGATCTTCCTGTTTTCTTCGAGATATCTGCTTTGTCAACTTTGACTCCG
>ML976201.1:5319-25307 GCA_010015635.1 Clathrospora elynae | reverse complement strand
ACCCTATCTAACTGATCGCCAAACGCCAACTCATACCTTCTCCTTCTCACTCCCAACAATATGCACCTCCACGGGCGTAACCTCGATATCATCCGACGAAAACGTCCTCGAGCGTCTAAACACAGCTTCCTCCACACTCTCATACACGAGCGTTACCTTCCTCTCCCTCTTACCCTCTTCACTCGCATCACACAACCGCCACCCGAACCTCGCAAATCTTTCCCTGACCCTCTCATTCAGGCCCACCAGTCTAAGCTGCGTATTCGTGCCCCCAAACATCTCGACATCGGCTTTCAAATCCTTGAGCGCAGTAAGACCAGTTGTGTCGATGTTGTGCATGCTCGACATGTCCAGCACCACACTCCTGATCTGCACTGGTTCTTCCAAGATCTCAGCTTTGGTGCGGAGACGAGTGGCGCGGTTGTTACCAGCAACGCTCCAATTGCGGTGCGTATGCGCAGCCTCGAGCGTCTGGACGTCGCCCGAGTTGAAAGTCTGCACGGCGTCGAGACACTGCGTCTTGATGTAGTATGCATTGTAGAAGAGCATGGATTGGTGGATGCGGAAGACTTGTGTGTCGAGCGGGATGGTATGAGTGCCAGCGGGACGGGTGTAGGACTCGACTTCAATCGAAGTGATACGGCGCACGCGGGAGAAGGCCATGAAGAGGAGGTGGTACACAATGTTGAAGCCGACCGCCGTGCCTATGCCGACTTCAGATGAGACGAAAAGAGTGAGCCAGAAGGCGAGCATGGAGGCGGTGAAATCAACGAGCGAGGTCCGCCAGTAGCCGTAGAAGACTTTGAGTGGCACAACGATGTGCCATACGGCTGTTACGATGATGGCTGCTAGCGTCGCCTTGGGGATCCAGTATAGTGCTGGGCTGAGCTTGAAGATGCTGATGATGACTACACCGCCGGCGATGAGACCGTAGGCTGGGGATCTGACGCCAGACTCGGAGTTGACAGCAGTGCGGGACATGGCGCCGCCTACCGGCATGGACGAGAAAAAGGCATTGAAAAAGTTGGTGAAGCCAAGGTAGACCAACTCTTGTGCAGCGTCAGTTACATATCCGTTCTTCCGACCGAATGCCTTGGCGATAGCGAGGTGTTCGAGCGCAGCGGCGATGAAGGGAGCGATAGCTCGAGCAAAGACTTTGCCGATGAGAGTTGAGTCAGGCATGCTAGGGGCCGCAATGCCGTCAGACTTAACTTTGCTGAGAGCCCAGACAGGGTCATCTGTCTTGAGATTGATGTCCTTGTTGACGGCATACGAGATGCCAGTGAACAGAACAAGAACAACTGCACTTCGGGCGAGCGCCAGTATCCAGATAGCCGTGTTCTTCTTGCCCCAGCGCTGGCCCATCTTCTGCATAGCAATGAGCATTACAATGCCGCCCAAGCCGATGCCGCAAGTTGGACCGTCATAGTCTGGTATCTTGGCAAAAAGGTCGTGGATGATATTTGCCGTTCCGGTCGGGGCTGTGATGCCGAACAGCGACGGGATTTGACCGAGCATAATGACTATGGCAGCTGCTGAGATGAAGCCGCTCAGTACGGGTACGGAGATGAACTCTAGCAGGAAACCAAGCCTGAGGAGACCAATTGTCATGGAGTATATTCCGACAGACATCGCTACGGCGGACGCGATGGCCTGTGGTGTATATCCGTCTTTAATGACATCACGGATGATCTCCGCAGTCAGGAGACCCATGAGGGATGTGGGTCCGGTCGATAGATCTGAACAACTCGTCAGTGGGTAGACTCGTCAGGGAATGAATGGTCTCACCTTTGGATGTACCCATGATGAGGTACAGGAAGTTGGGCAGCCAACTGGACATGAGCCCAAACTCGCCGGGTATCGTAGCAATCTTCGCGTAAGCTAGCGACTGTGGTATGAGCAGCACACCGACTGTTATACCGGCAAGGGTGTCGTGGAAAAGCCATCGTACGTTGTACTTGGGAAGCCATTGAATGATAGGCGCCTTCTCAAGCAGATACTGACCGGCCACTGAAGGAGCAGCACGGAAAGCCTTCTCACCGTACCGTACAGTACGTTGAAGCGTAGTGTCAGTGATGATGGCTTCTTGGGCGCGTGAAGCCCTCTTCTTAAAAAGCTCCATAACGAATAAAAGTGAGATAGAATGAATACACAACACTGTCAAGAGTGATCAGAGAAAAAAGGTTGATGTAGATTTGAACAAGACAGCGAAGCTCATGAAAAGGCGTTCTAGAAGACTACGTCTGGAAGATATACCGCACTGTATCATGGAGGGGGCGTTATTTACCACGAGGCAGACTGGAAAACAACTCCTGGGTTGTTGATATTGACGTTGCAATCGCACCTACTAGATGGTCAGCCAGTACACCCACACAAACCATGAGAACATGCCGCAAACATTTGGACGAGTACCTGGGTCGAGGTACTACCCGATCGTGGCAATGAAAGTCAGTGTGCCGGTCACATAAAGTCGAATGAAGTAGGGAACTACAGACAATGCACGATACCCTGTTCGACCTTCCGTCTTGAGGGACCGAGGCGCGAGCCACGAGGGAAATGGTACACCCACACAGGTCTGATTAGAAGTGGCTTTTGCGATAAAGGCTTACCGTACTAGTCACGCTGACCACTCTAGCCGGATATAGACGTGAGTATGGAAGGCGCTTGCATGGCCGCACATATTCCTAAGTAAAGCTGACGCATATCCAGGTTTGTATTGAAGCCGATGATTGCCGGAGATTTGCTGTCAGGATGACTTGAAACCAAATCATCGCTACCGACGAAGATGCTTGGAATGTTTGAAAATCCTCAAGATGTTGCAGGTCCCAGAGTGCCTGCTGTTCGCTACGATGTGTTTACCAGCGAGCATTACCCCGCAATACCCATCAGTATCCTAGAGTTAGCTTCCGTCAGCCATCCCGCGGGTGCCTCGATGAAGCCAGACGCTAACGCATTGAAACAAGCTTTGTGACAAGCCCCACGAATAGATGGCCAAGAAACCTTGTCGCTTGTCTCCCAAACTGCCGAACGAACGGCAGGTGCGCGGTTTCATGGCGGGAAGGGATCGATGAATATACGAAACACCGACGACCTCGTAGGCTCAAGGGAGTGGGAGTCGGCACGTCGTGAGAGTTGTGCGTACTGCCGGGAATAACGGTACCGAAGGAAATAGGTGTCACTACCTTGAACTGTCTCAGCAATATCTGTATGCATAAGGATGCCGAACAAACACAACGCTAACGTAGGACGCATACCAAATGCCATCATGATGCTTCGCAGGCTCCAGAGCGCCATGACAGCGAAGTATATGGAGCTGTTACCACGCTCTCAACATGTGAACGGAACAGGCCAGTACGAAAGCGGAGCTAGAGTGATTGCCAGATATCCCAATGGCAGGCGTCAGCAATGTAAGCTAACGTAGCCGGTTAGGCCGTGTATTTTGTTACGTCGCAGGAGTACGTAGTACCGTTGTCATGCGTTAGTACTACATGGAACGAGCCTGTGCGGCAACGAGTTCATTGAAAAAAAACCCTAGTGCAGCACATAAGTCTTCGCATTGTTGGTGGCATGAATATGAATAAAGATTGCTCCATGTAAGGGCGCATCCAGCGGGATCACTTGCCGGGTACAGTATATGCATGCAGCGTGATGACAAGCATATGACCAATAGGAAACCTAGCGAAAACCTGCAAGATGACTCTCGCTAAGCCGTTCCAGAAGGTGGTGGGCACGATAGGGTGCTGGAAGGATTTTGAAAGATAGTGTGCAGGACATGGATGAGAGGAGGTATATACCCAGAGCCCTACCGCAGGTCGTGACCTATGAACGAATAAGACCAGGGTGAAAAAAAGGCCTACAAAAAGCAGCGAGTCCCTCTAGGGCCTACTAGCATCCGTCGCTATATAGAGGAGTATACCCTGGTTATGTTCGCTCGTGGCTACAAGATGGTGGTAGTTTGAGGCTGGACGTTTAACCATCGTTGAGCGTGGAATGCTTTACAAGCCACTATGGGCATGAATGCATTAACTTAGAGCAGCGCCTCATCTCCTAAAAAAACGGCCGGGACGGCATATGGAGCCAGCCAACTGGTCAAGACGGCAGGAAATAAAGCCACCATGTGCGATGTCGAGCCTGATACATCGACTCTCGCACAGGGCTCGGAGACGGTCAGGAGCTGCGAGTTAGTTCCTCCAATGGCGGCGAAAAGTCGGAGAATTGTCCAGACGTCCAAAGTCCTGCTCGATGACTGGCGTGGGTGGTCGGCATAGTGACTGGGAGAATGGTAACATCATAGGGAAGCAGTTCGTGGTGAAGAACCCGTGGGGCTGACTAGAAATGCGTTGCTGCAGGAGGCCTTGTATCACCGGTGTGTGGCACTTCAACGCGGGGTGTGCGAAGTCGCGACCAGATGGTTGTATAGGAGGACGCGACGTGAAGCAGGAGGGCCCATCAGTATTCCAAGAAGGGTGGTCAGTGAAAAGGCGTCGGCGGCAACGTCACAAGCTCCGCTAGCGCCAAGGACGAAATTTATTATCGATACGGCACCGCAAGCCACAACAAAGCAGCCGTCGACTGCGAGCACTGGGCCTACAGTACAGCAGAAATGGCGCGCAAGAAGACGAGCGCACAGGCAGATGCCGCGACCAACGGCAGCGCATCTTCAACGCCGCCGCCGGCAGCCAACGGCACGGCAACGCCCAAAAGGCCGGCGAACGAGCCCTCGACGTCGGCGCTCATCATCTGCCGCAACAAGTGAGTTTGGGCGGGTACCGCCGTCTGCCCCGCGACGACAGGTCCTAATGTATGCGGCGATAGGCATTGGCGCTACATCTCGTCGTTCCACGGCCCCTGGCTGCAACTCCCGCCCGAGGTGCTCGAGTCGCTGGCGCACAGCAACTACCTTTCCCCGCGCCCGCACCCCATCGACCCCGCCGTCTTCTACGACCTCGTCAAGATCCGCAAGGCAGTTGATGAGGCGACGAACCTGGCCGTGCGCGCCACCTCGGGCTTGACCTCGGCCGCCCTCAGCAATAGTCTCAATGCGGGCAACAGCATGCTGGGGAGTGCGGCGGCGCTGGGAATTGGCTACGGGGGCGGGGGCACGTCGAAGCTGAGCCGGGAGCGTAAACATCGCATGCGGGAGCTCGCGACAAGCAAGCTGAGCCAAGCGTACCACCTGGACGAGATTGCGGCGAGTGTGGCCACGATGCAGAGCGCCAGTACGCTGGAAGACGTGGCGCACCTGGTGCTGCAGCGGGACCCGGCCAACGTCGAGGCCAAGTACGTCCACTTCTTCCACGAGAAGATCCCGAGCCGCATGATGGCCCAGTGCACGCCCCTCGACACCCTCGACGACATCATCAGTGAACGACCGCACGACGCAAGCCCGTTGCGCACGCGCGCCCTGACGCGCATATTCAAGGAGGACTATGTGCACTCGGCGAAGGACCTGAGCGCGGCACTCTCCACGGCGCGCTACACGCTGGCGCAGCATCGCGCGGGCAAGGACCAGTTGGTTCTGGCTAAGACATACCAGGAGCAGTACGGACGCGACTGGAGACAGGAGGTCAAGATCCCCGAGGAAGACCACCCGAACTCGCTCGAGACGCAGCTCCTGTTCCACCGCGCGGGCGTATACTTTACTATTGCGACCGGCCACGTCAATGCTGCACTGGACGGACTCCAGCAGGCAGAGGGGCGGAAAGCGAACCGGGATGCCCAGATCGCCGCAGGTCAGGAACCCTCTCCCGAGACGCCCGAGGAAGCAGAAGGAAACCACCTCCGCGCAGAGGCCCGCAAGCAAGTCCGCCAAAACGCCAAGCGCGCCCTGCGGGACTACCTGGCTTTCCTCTCGCACTTCGATTACACACCCGGCATCTCCGCCGAGCTCGCCGAAGAGTTCTTGCGCAGGCTGGGCAGCTCAGCGAACGGCAATGCCAATGGCTACGCCAACGACAAGATCAAGCCCAACATGAACCGCCTCATAGAGTCCTCCAATGGCAACACATCACCCATCTCCGAAGCCCTCGTCCCACACCGCGGCTCACGGGGAAATAACTCTGACCGTGCATCATGGCCCAAACTCCCGCCACCAGACATCTTCAAAGTATCCCAGCTCTTCGACGCCGCGCCTCCCGCCTCCCTACCGCCCTACCCAGCGCCCCGCCCAACGACAGCAGCAGAGTCCGCAGCCTCTGCCGCAGCCACCGCCTTTGCCGACAGCCACGAGAGCATCACGTATCACCCGCTCGTCACCGACGCCCTCCATTCGCTCCTCCTCTGCCACGCACTCATCCAGACCCCTCCGAAGGAGCATCTGCGCCACGCCCACAACGCCGCCCGCCTCGCCCGCGTCTGCGACGGATACCCCATCTTCCTCGCCGCGCGCTCCCCCGCCCGTGCAGACTGGATCGAAGTCCTGCGTCGCGCAGGCAACTGGATCGGCATCACCACGAGCTGGGAAAACTTATGTCGGCCCGCCCCCTTACCCGGCCACGGCAAGGGCAACGAGCTCAGCAAGAACGGTGTTGGTGGAGGCGGAGGCGAGACACCGGCGCAGAAACACGAGCGCCAGAAACACGAAGCCATCCTCGAAGCTCTAGCAGACGAGCGTGTTGTGGATGAGGAATCCTTCCAACGCGCTGTCCGCGCCCGCGAACGTAGAAACCGCGAGGACGAGGAACTGGAAAAACGCCAGCGCGATGCTTCGTCTGAAGCTTCGTCTCCAAACGGTGCGCCCATGTCGCCGCAGCCCACGCCGCCGAAACGCTGGGCCCAGGATGACGGCCGCGAGTACCCCATCTCTACGGAGCGCGCAGAGGCTATCTCGCGCTGGGTGCGTGACGCGCCGCCGATTAGTGAGGGGACGGGCACGGCGAAGAAGAGGCGGGCAAAGGGCAAGGGGAAGAAGCCTAACTTGAGTAAATCTGGCACTGGGGTTAGTCTTGCCGAAAGTGTGGATGCGCTGAGTGTGCAGGACGAGGAGGAGATTGATGAGTGAGTAGGATATGGGGCTGCAGGATGGCTTGTTTGATTGGCATTGAGCGTATTGATTATCTCAATCTTGGTTTGGCTACGGTTTGATAGGGTTGAGTAGTGTCCTGGATAGCTTCGGCGAGTGGGGTGACAGATCAATAGCACACAGTTCTCGAAGAAGTAGACGAAGAAGAAGAAGACTAGAAAGAGGAAGAAGAAGAAGAAGAAGAAGAAGAAGAGGAAGAGGAAGAGGAAGAGGAAGAAGAATAATTTTTTGCTACACTTATTGCCTGATATACATGGCACTGTATAGGGACGTCACCGAAATGCCCGTCAAAACCTGCTCTTAAATCGCCTCCTAGCCCCTGAGAACAGCGACGATATAATGGAGCCTGGAGGCCCTAGCAGCGGATCTGCAACGACGAACGCCCCTCAAGAATAGCACGCAGCCGAACCGTCCCTCTCCGTGCCTCCCGTCTCAATATGCTCAGCCCACTCCGCATCCACATCCCCGCACTCAATCTCATCCAATAGCCTCTGCCAAATGCGCGCAGATTCCTCAACGGAGATATCCAGGCCGTCCCAACCCGTCTGCAGATCCTCCTCACCGATCACGAAATCCTCCGCAAATTCTTCCTCGTGCAGCGCATCATGCGCCTTCTCCGCCAAAATTCGATGGTTGAGCAGGCCCTTGAGCGGCAGCATGTTGGCCGCGAGCCAATACGCTTTGTGGAACCGCCTATCGCTCGCCTTCACCATGTCAACATGCCACGTCTGCTTCAGCCCAACGAAGCCCTGCTCCACACTCGCCGTGACAAAGTGTGCGAGCCCCGGCGTAACCGTCGTCCAGTGAATCTCACTGTGCTCATGCGCATACCGTCCATACACGCCGATTGACGTCGTTGACTGTACTGCGTTGCCCCATTTGAACGGGTTCGCGGCATTGTGCAGTACGAGGAGAGACTTGCGGTTGCCGCCCTTGATGAAGCCCGTCGTGGTGTGGGCATGCCATTTATACTGCGCGTTGGAGTAGATGTTGATATTGAAGTAGTCTTCGACAAATAGCTGGGCGAAGTCGTAGATGCTCGTGGCGTCGAGCTCGTAGAGCTTGATGGGCCGGAGGTACGCCTGGTAAACCGATGTGATGGGTTGATGGACAGCCTCTCGATCGAGAGGTTGGGGCGGCGCGACGAGGTGCGGCTGTGCATTAAAGAGAGATGGGGCAGCATATGTTTGGTAGGGTAGATAGAGTGCGGAGGGATCCGCAGCGTAAAGTTGCTGCTGGCTGGCTGGATCCATTGTCTTGAAATGCGGCTGCTGCGGATCGAGATCGTAGCCATGATAGCCATACGAGTGTCGAAGGGGCGGAGGTGGTGTAGGTGGTACCAGGTCGGCGATGATACCCCCCTTGCGCTTTCGTGTTCCTGGGCCCTTGCGAGGCGTCAATGCGATATTGCCAGGCGTACTAGTGCTGGTGCTAGACGTGATCGATTGCCTTCGTGCCGCGCCCTTCTGACGATATATCTCCTGCTTCCTTAGCGTCTCCTTATCTACTCCCTCTCTCCTGAGCGGCCATTGTTGGATTGGGGGTGCTGGAGCTGGGCGCGGCTGATCAGGCGAATGTAGGATCTTGGCAAAAGGATGCAGCCGGGGAGGCGCTTCTGCAACGTTGATTGGGCGTCGCGTTAGCCCACTCTGAAGGTCCTCGCGGTTGTCCTGGCGGCAATTTGGGTGTGCACATAGTCCTTGGCCGATTTCCTGCCTGCCGTGTACCTGAAGGTCCTCGAGACTGTATGTGCCATGTTGGGCCTCATACGATGTGCCGAAACTCTTCGTGTAGTCACGCTGCGATATATGGCTCGGATGAGCTGGCTGCCTCGACTGAGCGATCCACTGGAAGAGAGGGTGAAATGCATCATCTAGACCTGGTGGAGTAGATATATTAGTTGAAGGGTTGGATGCAGTAGCTTGTCTCGTGTCGCTGAACTGAGGTAGTGCATCATCCTGCGACCAGAAATGGGGCTGATATAGGTCTTGGTGAAGGTGGTCGGAGTCCCATGATGTTGGTAAGATCGGCTGGAACTGCTGCTGATATTGGTATTGCTGAAGCTCCAATTCAGGTAACGGGGGTGTGGGGGCTTCTAGCAACAACAGACCGGCTTGCAAGCCCGGTGAAGAGTTCCATGCTTCTGAGAAGATGTCAGCGCCTGGTTCATGTACATGGTGAGCCGGGACCCCGAAGGGATTTGCAGCATCTCGTCGGGGTGCAGTGGCGGGCACGTCATCCAAACTGATGGGTGAATGGCCATCTGCAAGCGCGCCTTCGTAGCGTTGGGAAGGATCCATCTGAGGTGCATGCAGTGAAATGAAAAGCACTTCTCATGGTGGTTAAGGGGCGGGGGAGGTTGTTGGTAGTATAAATACTGGGCAGGCCTCGTGGTGATGGGCGGGGGGAAACTGTGGGCCGTCACGGTAAGAGAAAGTGCTACCGTGGCAACGACGAGAAGGCGCCACTCAAGAGAGTTGCGGCGTGCTTCCTGCCTTCACCAGCAATTTCCATAGATATAGCGTGCTCGGCTGGCCAATGGAGCGGGTGCGAGCTGGCTCGTCGCTGCCCAAATGTGTTTAGAGTGACGTAATGAGATGCAGCGTGAGAAATGAGAAGACGATAACAATAGATCAGATTGAGACGTTGTAGATGATGAAGACGTGCAATGGGTTGCGGCCAGGCTTAATAATAAGGATAATGCGGGAATTAGTACCAGGAAGCGATTGATAGCCACCGTGATGAAGCCGGCTAACGTTGATGCAATCACCGAACTCTTCCTCATTCCTTTACGACCACTTAATTACGCGGCTTCTCATAAAGAGAGCTGTCCTGAGGTGCAGCTGATCAAGGCGACCTAAAGAATAGGTGCCAAGCGAGAAGGAAGAAGCAAAACCCATGGCCTTTTTGTGCAACGAGAACATTCAATGAAGTACGCAAGTGCAAACTCGACCTTACCTAGAACTGTCTCGATGATTCATAATACAAAGCGTCCTCGATACTCCATATTCTCCGGTGCTTGGCCCCAGCATGCACAAGAAGGCCAAAAAGATAGAGCCAGAACGCATGACAATCAATTGAAGGAAAATAGCTGCGTCTTGCACATATACGCGCGGACGAGACGAAGAAACACTTATACAACGCGCTTGACCTGCATTGGGTGTTAGTACTGTGATGCTAGTGACGTGTGAATAAACGGCGATGGCTACCTCGAAGAAGCGCTTCAGCCACCACACCTGGAAGACACCCTGGCCAATCAGTACCATGAGCTGGAAGATGCTCCACCACTTGATGCGCGCGTTGGTGCTCTCGGCGGTATTCCTGTGTACTCGCTCGCGAACGATGATGTAGCTCTGCTCGTCCTTGATCTGTGCGACGAGTTCCGACATTTGGCGGACTGCAGCTGTTAGCATGGAATGCTCGCACACGCAGTGTATGTGTTCTTACCCTCCTTCTCGAGAGGATCAGCGGGTGCCTCCGACTCGGGCACGTAGACGATGCCGTGTACGTTGAAAGAGACTTCTTTCGTGTTTGCGCCCCAATGCTCGTTGTTGAAACAGTAGATATATTTTCCGTCTTCTTTTGCGTCGAAGGAGTGGTCGCCGGAGGATACGCCGCGCTCATGGACTTGGTAGCTGCGGGAAGGCGTTTCGATCTGCGCATACATCTATCAGCCCCAACTGCCTCTACTTGTGCAAGCTCCCTCATAGCCATTGACGCACCCAGAAGTCAATCTCCAAGTTCCCGCTGCCTCCAAACTCCCGGTCGCCGACTTGAAAGGTCACGGTCATCTTGTCGTCCTTATGGAGGGCTTCATGGAAGCATTCGCGCTGGTGGGCTTTCATCTGGATGTTGTGCGCCGTCGTGAATGACAGCAAGCCGCTTGCCGCAGCGAGGAAGGCGATGGACGGGAACAGCATGTCGCCGGTTGTCGTGAGGCTGTTCTGTCGGTTGGTCGAGGTATTGATTTCAAGAGCGCCAAGCTATACACGGAGATGCCAGCTGTTGCCCGCAATCCAAGGGCGGGCACTAGCCGGAGAAACTGTCGGCCCGCGCTTCGTCTCAAGTCTCTTCGAACGCTTCCTCATACCAACTTCACCCTTGCCACGTTTGAGTTGAGCGCGGTCTTGCAACAACTGCCGGTAAAATCTTGTGCTAGCTGTGATGCTGTTTTGTATAGTTCGCAGCTACACGCTTACGCACCATGCAGTCCTGTACGCTCGACATACTTCCCAGCTACTCGAAGTATTTCATTAGTAATCTCGATAGATGTGAAGAGCGGTTGCAACTATGTTTGGAGTGTCTTAGTCCTTTTACCGCATCATCATCGCTACTTGCACTTTCACTTTCACTTTCACTTTCACTTGCACCGAAATTGCCTGTGTCTAGTACGAGTCCTGTTATAAGGTAAAAGCGTTACACATGTTCTGGCGTCATAAGTATTCGGGCAAAACCCTGGAGGAGGGAATTTATTGTCTCTTGACGGTCTCGGACGCCGCCCTGTAGGTATAGCTCTGTAGACCTCATTATCCGCTTTTCACGCAGACGCAGCGTCTTTCCTTTTGCGCTCGATATTCCATCTTCACTTCTCTCTTCTTTCACTTCCTAATCGTACTTGCTTTCGTGTGGGTCTATATCCGTTGTCTCCAAAATTTGTTGCCGGTCCTCTCGTCGCCAAGACAACCCTGCCCCGGAGCCTGACGCACCTGACAACACTTTCGCGGACTCATCTTCAGTTCGACCGCATTTCCGTTTGCCTACCCTCTTTCTACCCTCTCAGTTGTACACTCTTGCTATCTGTATCCCATGTGCATCCGAATACCCCGCTTCTAGCAGACTCCTCTCCAATTCCAGCAACTCGAATTCTCACGTCCCCAATCTCGAGGACCAGACTACGCATACACCAATCAAAATGGCGAATTCCTACGGCTCTACCCGAAAGGTCTCCATGGCCTACATCCTGGGCTTCAGCGACAAGCCGTTCAAAGAAGCAAAGCCGCCGCCACCGCCCCGACCTCCGCAGCCCAGCAACCTGGCTCGCATGGTACCTGACTGCTCTTGAAGCCATGGTAATTCCTCTAACTGGTGATAACAGGTCACTACACCCGGAGGCATCATCGAGTGGACTGCTAGCGACGGTCGCAAGGGCACGCTCACTGGCTCTGGAAAGCAGCGACTCACCGCAGCTACCCTTGCGAAGATACCCTCAGAAAAGCGATCGACGAAAGATGCCTCGGCCGCAAAGAGCGTATCGAAGAAGACGGCTACGAACAAGGCGGCGAGCAACGGGGGCGATTCGTGGGGTGCTGCACCAGACTTTGGAGGAGGCTGGGATACCGGCAAAGCAAAGAGCGGATCGAAGAAGTCGGCTTCGAAAAAGGCAGCCAGTAATACAGATGATGCGTGGGGTTTGGGGGCCTGGGATGCTACCGCAGCGGTATCAAGCCCAAAGAGCGGATCGAAGAAGGCAGCCAGTAACTCGGGAGATGCATGGGCAGCTGGGGCCTGGGATACCGGTGCAGATGCTACTGGTGGCGACGACAAGAAGGACGGTAACGACGGAGCCCTTGCAGATCTCTGGACTACTCTAGATTTAGCAGCCGACAACAAGGATGAAAAGAAGGACGACGAAAAAAAGGTCGGCGAAAAAAAGGTCGGCGAAAAAAAGGTCGAAGAAAAGAAGGACGATAATGACGCCTCCAGTGGCTGGACAAAACAACAGGACGAGAAGATGATGCAAATGAAGACCGACGATGCCAAGGTGACTTGGGCCAAGGTCGCGGAAGAAGTGGGCAAGCCTCAGGACGAGTGCAAAGAACACTTCAAGACGATCAAGCCCAAAGACTGGAGGCCAAATCTTGCCCAGAAAGGTGGCGGTAGTGGCGGCGGCGGCGATGGAGGAAAGAAGGGCAAGAACAAGGGCAAAGGCCAGAGCCAGGGCGGGAACAACAAGGGAAGCAAGAAGGAAGAGAAGAAAGAGGATGCGTCTGGTGGTGCTGAGGGCAATGCTTGGGATACTCAAGCGGGAGGAGACGAAGTGCTCGGAGGTGGTGATATCTTCGGGACAGCTGACGATGACAAGAAGGATTCGGGTAACAACGGTGCCGGCACGGGCGCCAACAATGTCTCTTGGAGCAACCCAGGAGGCCCTGACATAACCGGTGGCAATGCTGGTTGGGGCGACTCTGGTGGCAGGGCTGCAGTCAACCACACAGGGGGTGGAGGGTGGGACAAGACCGGAGCAGGTAAAAGTACGGGAGGGGGAGATACTACATGGGCTAACGCCGACACTTCTGGTGGCGGCAGAGGTACTGGAAACGATGTTGGAGTAGGAAGAGGATGGGACGACACCGTCAACACCGGGGGAGGAGGTGGTGTCGATGCAGTAGTCTGGGGTACGACTAACAACCAGACCAACAAAACTGGAGGCGACTCAGCAGATGCATGGGACACCCCCGCCCCAGCCAAATCCGCATCCAAAGCCGAATCCAAATCCCAGTCCAACAAGCCGCCCTCACAGTCTCGCTCCCACCACCCGTCCCACAATACACCCCTGTCCACAACAGCCCGCCCTCTCGAGCTCGAAATCAAACCCGACGAAACCTTCTCCGCCGATGATCTACGCCTCGTTGCGCGGATCCTACAACAGGACTGCTCTATGGTGTGGGAAAGGGTTAGCTGGAGGTTCAGGGACAAGACAGGTCGGAAGGTACCTGCTGAAGTCTTTGAGAAGAAGATTACCGGGTACGTGGAGGGGAAGGGTAGTGAGCGGGGCAGTCGGAGGGGGAGGTAGAGTGGGTGTGCCAGGTGGGAATGGTGGGTTTGTAGGGGGCGGGAGTTGGGGTATGTGGGATTACTTGCATCAAGTGCGGATCTTATTGTATAGGTCGGTGGTAGGGATGGATGTCTGGCGGAATGAAGGCTCAGATACAATTGCGAGTTTCATCCCATTTTCTCTTACTATATCCAAGTGATGGTAACGATAACGAGACTGGGCGAGGCGAGCGCAACTCCACTGCTCTGCTACCCCGATCTCACTTCAATTTTGCCAATCGCTTGTTGTGTGCGCCGCTCTTCACGTATTTTCTATACATGCTCGTCGTACCTGCTCTGTACGTCCACTCCATCTTTTACGATCTATTCTGAGGTCTTCAACTCCAACATCGTTACTCCTCGGTCAGACAACTCTGTGGATGCTACTCGTATACTTGATTGTAAACCACGCTCGACCCAGGGTTTTTACGTTCGAGGTATGTGGAATTCGCTCCTACTTACAGAGCACTCGCTAATTGGTACCTAGAGACACCTTCTCGATCGAACGACGCGGGTAAGAACGGCCTGCTGTCACCATGTACTCTACGAAGCTCACTCGCAAACAATCAGCCAGCTCGACGTTCTATCCGCAGACCCAAGGTTTACAGGGATTGAGATCATGCCTATGATGTGTACTATGGCAGAGATATCGATTGAGAAGCTTCAAAAGTGGGGAAATGTCAACCTCGCTAAAGATTTTGCACATCTACCAGACACCACGCCCCCAGAGTCTCCAAACTTGGCTAGTATGGGCTTCCAAAAAATTGTCCACAGGCACTTCGAACTAAAATATCATATATTAATGCCGATATTGATTGGTCACAAGTTCTTTCAACGGCCTCGCGCACAAGGGGGTGCGATTTGGACAGTGTTACACACTTCTTCACAAAATGTGCCTTACTACCTCATGAAATCAGAGACATCTATCTAGCTACTATGGAAAGAATGATCTGGGCACAATGGACTCCATCGACCTGGCGACTCCATTCATAAAGGACTGTCCCGAGCCCCGTGCACTTCTATACTACTTCTTCTTGGACTGTGGCGGCGTCAGCAAGCTGGCTCTCGATAATGACTTCTGCGAAATATTACGAGAGGCATTCCGTCGTTACGTGAGCGGAGAGGGGACGAAAGCCGAGTCGTTAAGACGTAATGAGAACACCCCAAAGTATATATGTTCATTCCTCGAAACCCTTGTCAAAGACAGTCTCGGAATCGATGCGCGACACTTATACGAGTTTGGCAACATCACACTGGACGGCAATGCCATGCCCATTGGCAGTGCAGTACTCGCCAATATACCTGTACATACCATGAATGCTCCAAATACTGCGAACGAAATCAACTGCTATTATGCATCAGGCTTCAGACATATCTGTCTCGCGCGCGGAGACTTCAACGTGACGGAGATGCGACTCGTTGAGCCCTTCTGCGATCTAAACGCCAACATGAAGACTCAGATCGCAATAGCTCACCTCAAGGCATTAGTATGTTTCTTCACATTATCTTAGAAGAGCCAGGGAGAGCTGCAAGCGTATAAGCATTTCGAGCGTAATCTGATATCGGGCATGAAAAATCAGGGAATTCAGCAAGAGAAGGAAGACCACTACGCCACAGGAGCTTCGCTCTTGCACGGTGCCTGCTCGTAAATTCCAAAAAAACTTACTCGATGCAGAGAAATTCGCGCCATTCACCCCGAGCGTGTTGCTGATAGCTCCAGTCATTGCATTGTGTCACGCATTCAAGCTGTAAGAATATCAATAAAGCGCCCCCGCAATGACAACGACGCCGCCGATATGCGTAAGTATTGAGCTGATGTATTGCAAGTTACACTCAACCAGAAACGGCTAACAGGTAGCGCAGGACCTATCAAGCGAGCTCAGACCGACCCCACAGACGCGCTGGAGCCCGTTGCAAGTAGCATTGTGATTTCTTGCAACCTCCAGAACTGACAGTGTATAGGATGGTGCATTCCACGAGCATATGGCCAAACTATACGCAGCCAAAGTGGCAGAGTGGAACAAGCTCAGCAAGAGCATCACGGCGTTGAACTATAGCATCACGGAGCTCAAGACAGCCGACAGCAGCCAGAGGAGACTGAACTTGCGACGAGGAATATTGAGCTGGCAACTGCAAACTAGCGACTCACGAAGAAGAACAGTGAATACAGTGCAATGAAGACGAACCGAGAGGCAGCAGAGAAGTGAAAGCCACAATGTGGCCTCGTGAAGAGACAGCTACAACAAGAGAATTAAAAGGCAAAGGAGCTCGCAAAGAAGGGAAAAGAGACGAGGAACGCCGAGATCGAGGCTGATGCGGTTACACTGGAGTAACGAGTACAAGCCTTGCAAGTGAAGAAAACAATAGTCTGATGACTTGGACTTTGGTCTTAGGAGGTACTTAGAGAGCCACACGTTAGATTTCCACATCGACGGTAGCTATGGCCTTACACGCCCACCTTTGCATTCTATACTGTCTAAGACACCCTGTTATATCCCGATAATTACCGGCTGGTTTAGAACAGAACAGAGACATGCAGACGTGTCCCCTCTGCACGTGCACAGTTTGAGAACATGTGTATCGTCCTGAAGCCGTTTAGCCTCATCTCCAATCAGAGAGAGATCTAGTCCTACTTAGGATCAATGTAAATATCCTCATCCGACGATGTGTAACCCTCGAGTAGTATGAGTTTTAGTAGCTACATTAAAGTTCCGCGACAACACAGACGTCCTGTTCCTTTTTACATGGCCGTGTTTAGGATTATGGACAGTGGTTGAAACTAATGCTTGCAGTTACGACTTGTACAAGTGGATACGGTCATGGAATCTTATCCAGAACCTCGAAGGTGCTGGGCAATGGGGCAATCCTTACTCTAGCATGCCCAGCAATCCCTCCCAAGGCCTCAACTCTACCTTCCCACTCTTTGCCCTGCCCTCTAGATCCCTATCATCGTAATTCCCAGCAACCCACTTCTGAACCTTCAACTCTGCCATCCTCTCCCACGTCACCTTCTCCCCACTCAGGTTCAGCACGGTAATGAAAGCGTTCTTCTCACTCCACCTTCTATACGCGACCACCTCCTTATCATCCATATCCAGCATCTCGAAATCGCCGTACACAAACACGTCCTTATTCTCTTTGCGGCAATCTAGACCTCGCTTCCAGAACGCGTGGACGGAGACCACGCCAGGTGAGGGTTTGGAGTTTGAGAGTTGCGCGGCGGCATTGATGGTGGGGTAGTCGTCGTTGACGCGCATCCAGGGTTTACCGCTGGTGAAGCCGGCTTGGGGGGAGGAGTCCCATTGCATGGGTGTTCGGGCACTGTCGCGAGCTTTGCGTTGCATGATTTTGGCTGCTAGAGCTTGCTTGTCGGGGTTGTTGGGGTAGAGATCGCGGTATCTGAGAGAGGTTAGCGCTGAGGGCGGACAATTGAGAGGCGTGAGAGAGAAAGAGACTCACTTCTTGAAGAAATTGATGCTCTCAATGTCCTTATATTCTTCAGGTCCCCAGCTCTTGGGCACGTTGCGCATACCGATCTCCTCACCTTGGTACACGTAAAGCGTTCCTGCGAGGGTGGTTTGCATCAAGCAGAGTAGTTTGGCTCCGTGCTCGCGCCACTCGTCGCTGTCGTCTGTGTATCTGCTGACACTGCGGGGTTGGTCATGATTTTCCACAAAGAGTGAGTTCCAGCCGTCACGCTCAAGCATGAGGCGCTGAAGCCTGCTCACAATCTTCTTGAGATCGCTAGCGTCCCATTCATGTAGCGTGAACTTGAAGTCTCCGGGCACGTTGTCGATATCCACGAGGTCGAAAGAGAAGATCATGTTTAGCTCCTCACTCTGCGCGCCAACGACTTTGATGATTTCATCTTCATCACGCACAAACGGCATCTCGCCTACGGTGAGTGTGTCGTACTTCGATAGTACATCGCGATTCAGATCCTTGAGCCACTCGTGCAGTCGGGGGCCGTTCGCATAGTACTTGTCGCCGGGTTGATACTTGTTGTCCTTGATGACGATATCAGCATCGGTAAACGTTTGGACCTTTGAGATTAGGTTGATGACGTCCATACGGAAGCCGGATATCCCGCGACCGAGCCAGAAGTGCAGGATATTATGCACGGCATCGCGAACAGCCGGATTCTCCCAGTTTAGATCGGGCTGCTCGGGCGTGAACAGCGAAAGATAGTACTCCTGCGTCTTCTCATCCCATGTCCAGGCTGAGTTCGCCTCGCCCAGGATCTGCGCCCAGTTGTTCGGCGGCTGTCGATTGCCATCAGCGTCATATTTCGCCGGCTTCCAGATGTACCAGTCACGTATTGCGGAGTCTTTCGAAGAGCGCGAATCCAGGAACCATGCATGCTCTTCCGATGTGTGGTTGACGACGAGGTCCATCACGAGTTTCATGTCGCGCTTCTTGATCTCTTTGATAAGGTTGTCAACGTCAGCCAGAGTTCCATAGCTGGGGTCAATGTCCTCGTAGTCGGCGATGTCGTAGCCCATATCGGCTTGCGGGCTTTTGTAGATTGGTGATAACCATATTACGTCGACGCCGAGATCTTTGAGATAGTCGAGCTTCTGCGTGATACCGGGAACGTCGCCCCACCCATCACCATTGCTGTCCAGGAAAGATGCAGGATAGATCTTGAAGATGGTTAGATGTATTGACATTGCAAATTTTTATGGCTGTACTTGCCTGATACACTACGGCCTCTTTCCACCACCGATGCTTGTCGGTTCCGACGTAAAGGTCTTTCTTTCGCGCAACAGCCGACATGGTTGCTATTCTGGATGATATATTCCAGGAAAGATGTCGTGGAGTCTGATTGTCTTTTGATGTGTTGTTTATACGCTAGCACGTCATTGCCTCATAGTGCAGCTCAACGCGTGGGGCGCGCGGGACATCGGAAGCAACGCCCGAGAACTTGCCACTTCCAAACTTCAACATTCTTTCAACGGCCTGCATTTCGGTCCAACTCCAAACGTCTTTATCAGTGTGCATCAAACCACCGTATGATTAGTGCTATGGGATGGGCACAGCGACGATCATGATGCTGGGCAAAGCTCACCGTGCGTCATAGGGGCACGGGACCTCTTGCCAACCTCAGAACTCGGCACATCTCTCCCGAGCAGCATACAAGACACAACGATACCCCATAATTTCCCGAAGCTCGAACTCCTTAGTTTCCCCGCCCTCTCAATTCGACTACTCAGAAGTGAATAGCCATCGACACACCGCGCGGCCACAAATCAGCAATACTGACCGAGGATCCTTCCGAGCTATGACGTATGATCAGGACGTCGAAAACAGAGGAGCAGCCGGCGCGCGAACGCCCTTGCTAGGAAGCCCGTCCCATCAACGAATGTCTCAGGAACAGGAGGGGAGTAGATGGAGTACCCTGTGGGTCCTGAACTTCTTCGGTGGTGGCATCTACGCGCCCGACGCGTCGACCTACGATCCTATCGAGATCTTACTCAACACCGAGGACTCCCAGGAGAAAGATGACCTGACCGTGAAATGGAGGGACCACAAACTTAGTGAGCTGAGCTTTGTCGGTGTTGTGGTATGTATATCGAATGTTCTGCTTGCCGGCCTTCGGTTCCGAGGTTACATGTTTACCTGGGTTTGAGAAGATTGGAAACTGGACTGACACGAAATTAGGCCGCCCTCCTAGCAGGAGTTCTCACTTCCACCGGAAGCTGGCCCAGTATCCTGCCCAATGGAGAGCAGTCACCATGGACCGTACGCACATCGTGGTACTGCGGCATCATTTTGGCCCTTTTCAGCATTCTCACCGCCGCTGATCAAACTGTACGTCTGCATCGACTCTCGTCACATCGCGATGGGCTAGACAAGATTCGCACAATTCTCTCGAAGACCAACGGCGAGCGGAGTTACTCATCGAAGACGGGCCGCCGAACCCCGAGCTTGCTTCAAATCTGCACCTGGCAGATGCCGGTTATGTTCTTGACATCTGCGACTATTTGCATGATTGTCGGGATGTTTCTACATGTGTGGTCAGCAACGACGCATTTGGACCATCCGTCCGTGTGGGAAGACAATACTAAGGTGCGACATCTTCTGCTAATAGCCTCAAAGCTTCATGGGCTAATCCTGCACATCACAGGTTGCGGTCACGTATACTGTCGTTTCA
>ML976200.1:0-45192 GCA_010015635.1 Clathrospora elynae | reverse complement strand
GACTGGCCTATTCCGTCACTGAGAGGAGATAGGGCTTTCTGATTTCCGTATGATAGGCTGGCCTATTCCGTCACTGAGAGGAGATAGGGCTTTCTGATTTCCGTATAATAGACTGGCCTATTCCGTCACTGAGAGGAGATAGGGCTTTCCGATTTCTGTATGCCTGCTGATGGAGCAGGTCTTCTAATGTCCAATAAATGCCTAACACAAATGCAGGGCTTCCAGTGATAAGAAAAGAAGTGATCAATTCGAAATGTAAGGGTCACGCAAAGTATGCAGTTGCCTGGTAACAAGGTCAAATTGATAGAGAGCTAAAGAGGAACACTGACGAGTTTTCAGTGTGCTTCGCTTATTTACAAGCTAAACAAGAAAGGAATAGACGGATCCCATCTATGTCTAGGCCTAGCCGAGATCTCCAGGGCCTGGCCCATTACATTGGCTATGTGACGTGATCTGTCCATGCTGGTTGTCTATTTTGATACCAGTTTAACATGATAATGCTTGATGTACCAATCAACCCAGTATACTCTAAGCTCTTTTTTAGCAATTTGTGAGCTAAAGTTCTGCATCATAGACCTTGTAGGAGGTAGGCCTTGCATGGTAAGGCGTTCAATATACTGGAGGAGCTCCTGTTCTTGATGCAGGTGGAGAGCGCATTGATTTTCTGCCCGGGTAGCTCAGGAGGTTGATATGCCTTGGTGTCTCTGTGCCAGAGTTGTACGCTCAACACCATGTTTTGCTGCAATTTGCGTGTAGCTCATCTTATCTCCAGGTTTCAAAGATTCCAAAGCTGCAAGCGCAGCCTCAATTGGTTCCATATTGGTAGAGTTATATGGTCTTGAAGTTTTGGTGTTCTTAGAGGAAAGCGGGCGTTGCACCGTTCCGGGCGTTCCGCCGTCAGCTACGGTATGGTGCCCGAGTTCCCAACATATATAGAGCTCTCACTCCCATAGTCAATACATCACGCATTTCCCCATGTTCCATTCCTGGTCCTACTGACAGGAATCCCTGTAATCCATTTTGCCAGGGTTTGATGCGTCCACAGATGTCGCAGTTAATCAAGGCTGTGGTCAACAAGAAGCACACAAAGAGACACATTGAACTGACAAAGAATTCAGCATGAACATAGCCACTGGTCAAGCTCGTTTGAGAGAGTAAAAATCAAGGATCATCATACAAGTTCTGTCGCAACTACCACATCTCCCTCACTATGACCTCTCATCGCTCAGTCCCGGCTCAGTTGCCACCAGCATGGGCTCATCTGACGTCCACTCTCATTCTGCGACGGTCCTAGACGAACTCGTATAACGCATGCGGAAGATGAAGAATGAGGACTGCACTGCTGGAATAACTATGAACGAAGGGTAGCTATATAACTATGAGGTGTGCGTAAGCAGATGACGTGGAAGTCGGGTCGTTCGGCATGATGAGAGCGTCAGCTGAGCACCCCAAACCTTAACACATTCACTATCTTTTTCATTTAGCCTGATGGCGTATCTGTTGGCGCGTAGTTGCTCCAATATCTGGATTATCGGCCCAAGTATCGGCTTACACAAAGCGTTAACGAGGCTTCCTTGGTCTTCGCTCATTGGATGGGCAATTATCCTGTGCCGAGCTTTCACCACACCCTAAGCTAGAACTAGCCTTGAGAACCTTCAGGAAACCTCAATAATGCTCTTTTACCACTTGTTTCCGGTCAGCACTCTCGCCATCTATTGCTGTAGACTCATATTGTTGACGAAGAACCCAATGCAATGCCCAATTAGTCGGTTACGGCAGCGTGTACTGTCAATAGGACCAGGTATGTAACATGGGGAAATGCGTGATGTATTGACTATGGTAACGAGAACTCTATATATGCTGGGAACTCGGGCACCATACCCGAGGCAGCGAACATGCTACATGTGGCAAACATACCTCGGAAATAAACACCTAGAAGGCCACAGAGTACCGTGGCTGGCATGTACTCTTTCTAGCTTTCAATCTGGGTTGTCGTACAACACACGCGCGACGTGAGTACCAACGTCCACTTTAGTACGTTCCGCTATCTTACCAAAACTCCATAACAACATACCACCTCACCAAACTGCCCACAAGAAACGCCCAACTCCCCACCATTGCTGCAACGGCCGACCTCAATTCTCCCACCTTACCACCCTCATACAAGAAAAAGCCCGCCATCATAAACCCAAATCCACCCACTGCGTTTAGAAACGCCCCTTGCCAATCTGGATCCCTGAACTTCGGTTTGTACCAGTGTTTTTGTTCGGATATAGCCAGCATCACGTTTGCGACGAAAAACATCACACCGTGGATAATTTGAGGGCCGAACACGATGGAGCTGAAGAAGGGAGTGGATTCGGGGACGAGACCGGGGAAATCGACAATGCCTGCGAACATGAAGACAACGCCGCCGATGAGAACAATGAGACCGGCTTGGAAAGCGAGGTTGCTTATCGTTAGTTCCCATGCCTTTTTCCAGGAAGGTATCCACCTAAACTCTGGGGTTCCGAGTAGTGCGGGCCGGTATGTGACTTTGCCTGGTTTGGTCTTCGATGTTTCGAGCGTGCCACGGTCTGCGTTGAGAGCGCCAAATGTGTCGAAAACTCCTGCTGCGAAGAATAGGATGGAGCCGATGAGAACAGTGGCGGGTACGGCAGTGGTCTCCTCGGATTCGAATGCTGTGCTGGGGATGGTGCGTGGGAGCAGGTCGAAGAAGGCGTTTATGACGAGATCGATGGATCCAAGGAGGAATAGAATAGCGACGAGATAGACTGGATCGCGGTAGGGGAAGACAGTCTCCATCGTTTTCAGTCTCTTTCGGAAGTTGGGGGTGACGTCCGTCCAGTCCATGAACGAAGCACCACTGTCGAGGTAATTATTTTCGACGTCGAAGAGTGTGGGCTGCGTAAATCGCTCTTCGTTGCATTTCTCGCGATGCTCGAGATGATTGACAGCGATGAAGCTATTCAGTTTCTCGTCGGTTGCGGGCCGCGGTTCGAGCCATATTGTTGTGTCTGAGATAATGGACGGTAGGCGTGGTCGAGGTTCCATGCTCATACGCGCCTGGCGGATATAGGAAGCCCGGATTGTTGCTGATGCGTTCATTGTGCTTGCCAATTAGATGATTAGAAGTTACAGTAGGTATATTGATTCGATTGTTTGAAAATATGAGAAAGTACAGAACCGCGAGACATCAAGCCTGCAGACTAAAGCTCGAACCTGGATATGGCCTCTTTATGATGCACTGACGCTGTTGCTGCGGTACCTTTACGCGTCATCGAGATGCTAATGTTTGGCGGATAGATGCCACCCAAGACTTGACATGTCTGACACTAGGGCTGCTGGCTGTCAACAAATCAAACTCCATGTTTGAGGAAATTATGCTCATTCAAGCTTTGCACGGAAGTGCTTGCTCACTCGGTGCTTTCCGGACGTTTAGCAAGGTAGGACCCTGGGTTTCGCGGATGAGGCTTCCCAGCAGACGAGTGTGTCAGTAATAAGGTTGAAATGGGGATAGTTTGTTTCAGCATTTGAATTAAACTAACGACACTCTGTACTAGTGCCTGTTAGGGAGTGATAGTCGAGACCATCGGGAGGCGCCGTTCCGTCCGAAAGCATGAAACACGTTTGATGTAGTCGCGCGATCTGCATGCTCCACCCTTAACAATGACTACAGGATCTGCGACTCGAAGACGCGTGGCGAAGTGTGAAGATGAGTCCTGAGTTTATGTCGCGACATGGACGGCGCGCGAAGCAAAGATGAATTCCATGCCAATGGATTAGTTTTTATGTCTAGCAGTGGCAATTTCTTCCACGCAGGGATGCTTACAGTAGGGTATCCTGCGTTGCGTTGTTGATGTTTGTTGGCAAGAAGGCTTCTTCCGTGTGGACGCCATGCGCTAGGCCACATCTGGAGGCGGGGCTCCTGATTTCTCTTTCGTCCCACACCATAAGGAGCCTTGCCATCTCAACCTAACACCCTAACCATATGCCATTGCCCTTTTCATCATTATAATCGCAGTCAGGGAGTTAACGTCGCATTCCAACCAAGTGCGGTTGCCTTGAAGCGTGTGGGGAGTGGTAGCACTGCAGCAAGGCAAAGACAAACCAATCTACTTCGGATGGCACGTATCGCGAGACATGTCCCCAGCCGCTGTCTCAACCGATTGGTAGCAAGCAGAGCAACTCTATAAGAACGAGAGGAGTACTGCAGGTCATCAGCTTCGAGCGAACAAGACCAGGGTGGAAGAAACGCTTAAAAAAAGCAGCCACGCGATTTTCTTTAAATCAACAGTAGGTACAGGCCTTTGTTATGACCAGAGCACGCATGCGCGAAGATGGAGCATTTGAGGCGTCCATTTCAACCACCGATTCTGCAGCAACTGCATCTACGAATACTCTTCGCATCAGGCATGGCTTCATGTTGTACTAAGATATCTTAACATGCCGTTCGCTATAACCTAAGGGGCAGTACGCCTTGCTGACATTGTCACATGTCGTTCCCAGGAAACGGCTAATTATCCGTGTGTCGGGCGTCACATATACGAACTTCAATAGGATCACTAACAGTTGCGGCGATCTTCCATCACATCATGCGACGGCTGCCCAATATCATCATTGTCCCTTAGGACAGTCGAACTCATTATAGACCTCGGCCCCAATGCGCAACCCCGGACTGCATGTCAGCCGCGCTACCCGTCAACGGTCCTATTAATGATCGCGGGCGCTTGGCCGCCCAAGATTAGGTGCATGATGCAACGGTCTCATTCGCTCATGCGCTTACTACTGCACGACAGCAGTCTATTATGGTACAAAGACGCCTGCTTCGTACATTTTCGACGACAACATCGCACTAGTCCTATCCTGCCCCGGAGTATGGCATACGAATGAACTGCCGAGGGAAATATCGCAGTGAGCCTTGACGAGAATACGTTCCTGCGATATTCTGAGCGTGGTAGCTCGTGTACTGTTTTTGGGGGGCTACCCTATTTCAGCTGGAGCGTCTAATTGGTCCTAGGTCTCTGGTACATCTTATACGGCCACCTATAATCTTCAATCATACTCCGGTCTTCCACTTGCAACCTTACACACTATTCCCTTCACTCCGGGGCCTTGATCATCTGTCATGCTTACGGTTTTTCGGAGCAGGAACATCTGGTCTTCCCTTGTTTTTGTACTTCTCCTTTCCTGCTGTTTTACTTAGTGTCGGTTTCGGGATCTTCTCATTCTTTTGGCATCAGTGAGTATCCTACGGCTCTTCTGTACTCGTTACTGATAATGTACAGCTATTTGCGATTGGTTTATCCCTCACTACATTCATACTAGCATCTCATGGACTTGGTGTCTTTGGCTACCTAACTCTCGAGCGCGTCGACATTCTTATGAAAGGCTACTATGTTTCCGAACTGCTTTATGTCTCTGCCATCTGCCTCGCAAAACTATCGATTCTCGTGTTCTTCTACAACATCGTGATAGTGCAGCGCTTGCATCATCAATTCGTGCTTTGCTTCGGCTTCCTTATCCTCGCGTGGAGCACAGCTTCATTTTTTGCAGTCGCATTCCAGTGCGAAGTTCCTCGACCATGGGTGACGACGACTTGGCGATGCTTCAATACAGTAAGTGGCGTGCGGCCTATATCTGATCACGAATGCTAACCGCAATAGCGCATCTTCTGGGTTGTGTATTGCGTAATCGACGTGTTTTCCGAAGTTGCCATTATCATGCTGGCGGTAACTCTCGTCGCATACCTCAAAGTACAACTCTCACGCAAATTCGCCGTCGTTGCATGCTTTGCGCCACGGGTACTTGTTTTGGGTGTGGCGCTCGTCCGCTTGATTTGGCTCTACCCTATCACAGCGAGTAGCGACGCTCAATACAGACTTTGGCTGCCTGCAATCCTCACGCAAGTGCATGTATGTCTGAGTATCTGTACGGCCTGCATCCCGTATATGGTACCGTTCTTCAAAAAGATAGACGGTACTCTGCGAAGGTCCCACTCCACAAGAAGTCGGAATATCCTCTTGAATGATGAACACGGACATTCCAGGTCATCGCTGTGGTTCCGTAGACACACCAAAGCGAAGTCTCTTGACTCTTCGGACCCAGGTGCCGTCGCAAGTATCCAGTATGTGCGTGTATCCCAAACCTCGCCATACCTTCCGACCCCGAGGCCCTTGACTTCGTTGTCACCACCGCAACTTCGAACTCCACCCAGTACAAAGGCGAGCATGCGTGGCCTGAACATATACATTCCGCACCGTGATTTTCGACGACAGCGAAGCATAGACTTAGGTAGTCCACAAACAGCGAGCTCTTGCGCACTATCACCGATCTGCACATCACCACAACCGCTACTTGATCGATCCTTTGTTCCTACACGAAAAGTCCCGAGCCCACCACCGAGAGCACATGGCCCCAAACGGCCTACAAGCTCCTGCTACTCGAGTCGTGCTTCAACGCATTCGAGCAGGCGCACGCAGTTTTTCTCTCTGTTTCCATCTCAACGATCGGCTTCCCGCTCACCACAACCCGGCCAAGATTCATTCGCGGCGTCTTCAACAGTAAAAGCAAGCCGATCAATCCGATCCCAGGCCGTATCCGGCATTACCAGGTATCCGCCCGCTTTGAGCCCATATAGTTCATCAAACTACGCAGCGTACCCTGTTGGATCATTTAGCCGAGGGCAGCAGTTCAAACCAAGCCCGGGAATGCACTTACAAACACCGCCACTGACGGCAACGAACTCCGGAAGGGAAGTGAGACCAGAATCAGTGCAGAATCTTACATCCCCAATGGGTGCAGCCATCAACGACTACTTCGACACCGCTGTGGCGAACGATCCACCATCTCACCAAGCAGCCACACGGTTAATTGTTATGTCGACATCGAGCTCGAATCGTGGACCAATATCACCATCCACGTATTCGCCCGCACCAGATAGTGTTTTACGCAATGAGCTCTTTTTGCCACGCGACTCGCTTCAGATGACAAGGACCCTGAGATCGCAAATGATGCCCACATTACAGGACGTAAAGAACAGCCCGCATATTGCCATTGGAAGTTCTTCGTAATTGTGCATTATTGCATCAGGAAGTATTGTATCATAAAAATTGGACTGTTAGCCGATTTGGAAAGACGTTCTCTTAATTAGCTGAAATTTTTCTACGTGTTTGTACATAATGACTTATTCCCGTCAATGAGACCAAGTCGAGAAAATGAGGAAAAGCGTGATGTATTGCCTATGGGGGGGGGGGGGGGGGGGGGGGGGGAGATTTATATACACTAGGAACTAGGGTACGAAATATACTTTGGGCATAAACATACCTCGGGCACAAAACATAGAAGGTCATAGAGCAACATGGGTGAAAATTCACTTGCGATCCTACCTATAGGCAGCAGTCATGTGCTCGGCGCCTTTCACCAAGCAATACTATAGAATCTAACAAAACACCGCTCTTGTCATTTCTGAAGAGCTTCTCCAGAGCTCCGCTACTTCACTTATCACAGGTTCGATTAATATCACCACGACAACAGCGATCACTCTGGCAATATCTCCGGCTTTTCTCGCCCGCTCACAGAGCTTCAATAGCTTCAGATGAGCCGTATTTCTAGGCTACAAGAGCTCTGGAGCGACCGCAATGATCGGTGCTTGCCATAAGTTATGTTCCTCTCCCTCCACCAGCCAATAGGGAAGACCCAAACAGTCACCACCTTTTTTTGGTGGGCTGTCTGGTGGGGCGCTAGCTAATTGGACAGTGAATGTTCCAACTAGAGCGCCCACTAGGTAGCGGCTAACTCAGTTATTGAATGAGTGAATGAGTGAATAAAGCAGCTTTATGAGAGGTGGTGACAGTGTAGAAGTAACGGAGAAGTCACAGAGAGAGAAGAAACATCACTAGTTACCGTCTAAGGTTCGCTAAAGGTACCCACCCTATCTGATTGATCTGTCGGACGGGTAAGGTTATCAAGGGTAAAGAGGGGTAAGGTCCAGCGACTCCGCTTATCCTATAGGCTCCTGAGTTTTCCCTCCCCTTCCTATCTTCAAGTGTCAATGGGACTAGGTGTCGAACATGGGGAAATGCGTGATCTATTGACTATGGGAGTGAGAGCTCTATATATGCTGGGAACTCGGGCACCATACCCGAGCCAGCGAACATGTCGCATGTAGCAAACATACTGCAAGCGACCGTGCTGCATGTAGCAAGCGTCTAGAAGGCCATAGAGTATCGTGGCTGACATCAAGTTTTTGCGTGTTGTATTTGGTTTTAAAATGCTGGAGGCCTATTGTTCTATGGTTTGATAATTTGAGTGGATCGAATTGAACTGAGAGTGCAAAAATGGCCTCCTGGCCATACTAACATACCCCTAGACACCCCCTGTACCCTACCCCACCCTCCTTGCTACCATTCAAGGAGGGGGGCATAACTTATGACAACGATAAGTATTGCATTTCGCGCCTAGAGGGTTCACTCCCAAGTTGGGGCGGATCAGGAAAGATCTTTCGCAAGTCTCTACGATTTATGTTGGCATCGAACCGCTTCCCATCTAAGAGCCGATCATGACAAAGCTATGGGTTGTTCCCAAAAGACCAGGTACACCCCGTGACTTAGCGCGGGTTGGTGCCAAAATGACGCTAGATACAATTTGTTACCGGTTTGTAGTACAAACAGTATCTTGCCAAATTCTGCATCTATGAAGAAGCTCTGTCACGGTTTGGGGCTAAGGTTGGGGTGCTCAGCTTATGATCGCATCATTGTCCAACGACTTGACTTTGGTTCGACTTCCACATCATCTGGTTACGCACACCTCATAGTTATATAGCTACCCTTTGTTGATAGCTATTCAATCAGTTCAATCCGTCATTCCTTCCCACATGCGCACTGTCCACGTTCCGTGACAAGCCCAGATAGCTCAAATCTACATTTCACAAAAAAATCCTGGTGTTGTACTTATGCTTTGCATGGTTGTAGGAGCCAGCTTGTGACCGGTGGGTTGGCTGGAAGGGCGTGGCATTACTACAACACCAAGAAATCGACTTGTATAGATACAACATCTATCTCAATAACCTCAAATAACTGTGTTGCGAGAGCGTGGTGTGGTCTCAGTTCTGTAAAATCACGATTTTGACGGGGAATGTGGCACATGCGGGGAACAGAGGGTCATGGGGTGTACCTGGTCTTTCGGGAACGCCTATAGCTTGCGAGCTGCGGGACATGATCTACCCACCCGCTAGCAACTTCGCGCAGAAGTGCAAAGTCGACACGCCAGCAGAATCCAGCGGGAATTACAGCTCCGAGGACTTCGACACCAAGTCATAAAAGCCGGAGCCTCGCCCCGATGATGATCGCCGCGATCAATTCCAAGGGTGGTGGGCTTTGAACCGCAACGTCATTGGGGATGCCGCGTCTCACGAACAACTCGAAGAATTTTATTAAATCTCGACCCTCGAGCTTTACGATGATCACGCACTATCGCGGTTCCTGACCACAGATCGTTGGGGTGGGGATATTGTCCCCAAAGACTTGATCTCGAAGATCCAGATCACGATTGGAGAGCAAGACTATCACGATCCCACGCATTGCGCCGAGCTGCTAGACCGACTCAGCTTTTCTCACGGGTTGCGCAAATCAAAGACCGATATGACCACACTATGACTTATAAAGGTGTCTGAACATTCACAGGCACGTTTCTTGCTCGTCTTGAAAGGTGATCGGCTAGGAGTAGAATTGAGGTGCGAGTCTCATTCGGGAACTCTCTAATGGAATAGTCCTGATTTGATTAGAAAAGGGATTTAATACGGCAATGCGCTTGGAGAGCAAGTTGGCTTAAGGATGATGAGGCAATCTTTGCTCTCACTCGTATTGTGTGACGTAGTAGTGCCAAGCTTTAAGCGATGACAGTCCTGTTTACTACCATGGAACGGCAGGAATTTCACTAGTGAAACACTCGCATAAAGACGTGGAACAAAAGGCATGTGCCTATTCATTACTTCTAAGAAGCAGACCGATGGTAGACTTACCCTCGAGTCATACTCCACACGCGGTCCCTCTTCAACTTTCGAGGTCGCGTTTGCTCAACCAAACCCCTACTTAACCTGGAGCGAATAATCTCTTGTTGCTTCTGGTTCCACTAGATTAAGAATCGCGCGCATGCTTCATTGTCTCACCACTTACTCTTCTTCATCAGTAGCACCTTTCTCTAACAAATCGAATGGAGCGAGGCTGAGCGGAAGCGCGTCAACTGACATTGATGGGGTGCCCACTGAATCCGCTCGAGACATTTCAAAGCCGATAATCATGAAGAAGCAGTATCGTCTAAGGATAGTTGGGTAAGCTCGCACTTATCACCCGGACTTGCTCCTCTGCCGACTCAATCCACTAGGCTCACTGCGCTGGCCAAGTTTACGGAAGCTCATATTATTGCGAGTTATCAGAACCTCAAAGAAGTCCATAGAGTATTTCCCGGCGCAAAGAAGTATCTTTGATGCTTGCCGAGGCATCGAGAATACCACGCTACCAGCTCAAGATCCATGTCTACCAGCGACGGATAATTGCTCTTCCACTAGAGATCGCTAAAGCGAAATCCAAGGTGGTGTATGCGAAAAAGCAGCTGAATCTTTTCGTTCAGCCGTACTATGCACAGCTTCATCCAGCGCTGTGTGAGAACATGCTCACGAAGCTGCTGAGAGAACTCCGAGACCTCGTGTACGAACACACCGCTTCCTTCAAACACGCGATTGAAGTCGACACGCCGACGTCTTTTATGGTCCGAGGTTCGAAAAGGTGGCGTGATCACCTCGACGAATTATCACATTCCAGATACTTCGAGTCAAAGACTGTGGGAAATGATCTAGCACGAGAGGTCTCGGAGTTATTCTATCGAAGATCCTGCTTCCAAGTACCATCAGGATACCTCAAGGACCTCCTTGCCGGCGAATACTAGAAGACGAGCATCGCACCTAAAGACTTCATTAATCTCGTTTGCCTTGCTCTTTCTTCAGATGGCTACACGGGCGCTTTCGACATCGCTGAGGTTACCCGTACTCTGAGCCTTCTCCATTGGTTTCGAAACCCTAACGCAGCAATCAGCATTAAAATTGATTTGGCACCTGCCCCGAACAACATGATTTCTCTGTTCCTCAGTGAAGATTTGAACCCCCTGGTAACTGCTGCCGCGCCAATCCTGGCGAAGTTGCTGACAAGGAGTCATGCTATCACGCTAAAAACCAAGCGTGGTTATTGGGGCTGGACACCAACTGCAGACGAGCGCATGGTGAATTGAGGGATTTGGGTGGAGGACATGGCACGTGCTAAAGATGTATATCATCAATAAACTCTTGCTTGTGAGACGTGGATAGCGAATAGATCTTAACTTGGCGATGAAATTGGCAGATATTTAGCGTGGCAGAAGGTCTCTCAAGCCCAGGTGGCTACATATGCACAGTGAACCAAATTTTATTCCATTGGTCTCTATATTCACAAGTTTCCAAACTCCCTACCCTATGAGCATTGCCCCTCAAGTCTTTCCCTTCTTGAAGGCTACCATAGGCGATTCAGATCCGGATGAGAATGCATCGACTCTCAACAGGTGCTCTAACGTCTAGAGTGGCAGGATCAGCAACTCTGATTATGCGAATTCCACTGATAAATACGGACGCAACTCACTCGATACCACAGAATTAGAGCACTAACGTCTTCGAACCGTCAGGTATGTGTGCCGCACGATGTCTCGCTCACACACTCGTCTTCTGCCATGGCTAACAACAATAACCTAGTCAAAGTCGCAAGTATATTTGAGGCGGAATTCTCATTGATCGCCGCCAACATACGTGGGCTCAAATACTGGGCGAGAAAGCAGCGGGACTTGTTGAGTGGTCACAACCGGGACGCGACTTCGTCCCACGCAATTGCAGCGAAACACCATGAGCGTGCTTTAGCAAGGTACATCATAAAGTTGGAATCGGCAGAGCGTCGTATTGCGGCAGTTTCCGTGCAACAAGCAGCTGCAGAGGGAAAGAAGACACGCATCGTCGAAACGCTCGCTATCGTTGTAAAAAAATACGAGAACTTGGTCCATCCACAACTACTCGAGGTTATCTTCGGAAAGCCGCCAAAATAATGGAGAGATTTGGTGTACGAACATGTTATCCCAGCCAAATAGGTGATCGAAGTCACATAACGCGCACTGACCGTAGTGAGCGATCGCGCGCGTTCGTATTCCAACGGCGATTTTTTCCACCCTTTACTTCTCTATACTCTCCGTCTTTGGGCATAACATGGAAGTAGAGATGGCCTAATAATTCTACCGCAGTTCCACTTTCGAGATTCACTGAATTACGTACCTCGATAGGTTTCTCACAGAGAAGCATCGTGCTTCAAGTTCCAACGTAATCCTAATGGACTCCATCAACAACATCGAGAGTGCCATCCCACCGGGACAGTGCAATCCGTTCAAGGACTAAAATCCCCTCCTCGAAAATCTGGCGACGCTGGATTGTTTGAGTAATTACAACGCCACGATCTCCTTCACCCTCCAGTTTTTTGATTGGCCGTACATGTTTAGCATGCCCCTAGATCAACGTCCATCACACCGGAAATTGGCTTTCGTAGTCATGACAAGGAAATTACTTGCTGCTTTTCGACCTGCAGGCCAAGGGCCATAGGATGAAGATCATTGATAAGGACATCCAATAGACGTGGATATCAACGCGCGGGGATTGTGGTTTGGAGACCGCGTAGAAGGCACGGGAATGTTGGCACAAAGGAAGTTACCTATGGAAACCAACATTATGGAACAAACTTGCTAACGCAATCTAGTTCAAATGCCTTTATGAGAGTACGGCTCGGCGCAAGAGGGAGGAGAAAGCAAACCCAAAGGCAGAGGACATGCCGATGCGCGGTTCCATGCCTCGGACTTAGATACGTGTAATCCGTCGGATTCGGTGGACTGTCATGGTAAAGCCCACACTTATCGCAGGGTCACCTGCTGTCTGTATGACTTGAGCAGTCCGGTGCGCAAAGCAAACCTTGCCGCTTCCCCATACCCGTTAAGCTAAGGTGCCCCACTCTCGTACCGTCCTCTAAGCACCACCATCTAGACTACTGCCTGTTTTCACCTACAACAGGAAAATGTAATAAACAAATAGCGAAGTAATTTAGGCCTATCTATCACAACTGCCTATTCAAGAACCTCGAACTTTTAAATCTTACTCTTGTATGTGCGAGGAGGCTCTATCTCCACAAAACACCATCCCAGCCATCACAACATATTTACGTTGCATCCTGTGACCATATATGGCGGTTTATGAGGCTAGGACGTGTTTTGGTTTGCTGCTCCTTATCCTTAGGCTGCATCATGATCACGTCATGTACACCGACCCTTCCTGTGGCCTCATGATAGATGGTCACAGCAACGGAACAACAGTAGACAGAACAGAATACAATTCCATCGATTCTCTCATACTCTATTGCTTGCACCGCAACACCATGCGCCTTCGACAAAACAGCTGCACTGCTTCTCAGCAAAAGCCGGGGTACAAACAAGCCGACACTCCCACAAGAAATTGCGCCTGTCGTACCAACGATGCGCCATCCAATGAGAACTACGCAGTGTGATGTAAAGTGCCATCTTCCTGTTTAACGTGGTGGCGATCTTGAATTTGAATATATATTATTGGTGCTTCCCATAAGTTATGCCCACCCCCCTAGCCAATAGGGAACGCCCAAACAGTCACCACCTTTTTTTATGGGCTGTTTGATGGGGCACTAGCTAACTGGACAGTGAATGTTCCAACTAGAGTGCCCACTAGGGAGTGGCTAATGCAGGTATTGCTTAAGTGAATGAGTGAATGAAAGCAGCTGTATGAGAGGTGGTGATGGTGTACGAGTAACAGAGAGTGACAGAGAGAGAAGAAACTTTGCTAGTTACCTTTAAGGTTTGCTGGAGGTACCCTTGTAGGTAAAGAGGGGTAAGGCCCGGCAACTTCGCTTACCCCACAGGCTTCTGAGTGCTCCCTCCTCTTTCTATTGTCAAGTTTTTGCGTGTTTTATTTGTGACGACATCACATATGCCACATGTGGGTGTGGTGCTTCTTACTCCTGTTGATGAGCTTATGAGAACGATAATACTCTCCCTTTTTAAAATCTTCGTGCGAGTTCCATTGAATCGACACTATGGCTTTACGCGCAGTATTTATCCTGATCGCGACGTTCTTGCACCTTGCCCTCGCTGCCCTACACCCCCAGTCAACCCTCACCACCCGCGCTTCATCAGGATGCGGCAAAACAGCCATCCTCCCAGGCCTCCTCAGCAGCAGCGGAATCCTGCGTAGCTACACATACCACCTGCCTGCGTCTTATGATCTAAACAAAGCGTACCCTGTCGTCTTGGGTTTCCATGGATCTAGCAGTATTGGTGTGTTTTTCGAGGTAGATACTAAACTGGACGACGCACGGTATAGCGGCAATAAGATTATGGTTTATCCGAATGGGATAGATGGGAGCTGGGCGGGTCCGAGCTATCATACGGAGAGTACGGTGCGGGATGATGTGCAGTTTGTTGCTGATGTTGTTGCGGATGTGGAGAGGAACTTTTGTGTTGAGGAGGGGAGGATTTTTGGTGTCGGGTGAGTAGTCTTCCCTCCAACGTCCTATCGGTATTGGTGCTGATCAAGATAGTATGTCCAACGGCGGAGGCTTTATCGGCACACTTGCTTGCGATCCGGTGGGCAGCAAAATCTTTCGGGCATATGCCGCGCACTCGGGTGCTTTCTACACGGACATAAATGGGCCTAACAATGGTTGCGCACCTGCCAAGGTAGTACCGATTCTGGAGATTCATGGTACTTCTGATAAGACCGTCAAGTATGAGGGTGGCATGGGCGAAGGTGGGCTTGAGCCGCCGATTTCGAGTTGGTGGGTTCGCTATGCGTTCGAGCAGAGGCTGTTGCTGACGTATTTTGAAGGCTCGAGTGGTGGGCTCAGCGCAACAAGTGCACGAGCAAGTCCGAGGAAACTCTGAACGATGGGAAGGTCTTGCATCAATCTTGGACGTGTGATGGTAAAGTAGGACTCCTGCAGCACTACAAGGTCAAAGACTTAGGTAAGACCCATCGAAGTCGATGTGAAGACAAGACTAACTTCCGCACAGGACACTGCTGGGCCGACACGGAAATCAACTTCTCACAGCGCACAGTACCACAAGGGCCGAGTGTAATTCGAGCAAGCGAGATCGTGATGAAGTTCTTCGACTCGATGTAGCATGAATACGAAAGCATGACCACCCAAACGTGCATTGATCTCTTACCTCTAGTTAGCAGTTCCCGAACCACCTGTCGTATGCATCAAGGTATTGCTAAGCTGTCAAAATTCCTGACACACGAACCGCATGAGATCACGTGGCGAATCTGGAACCCAGGGGGTTGTAGGGTTCTGAAACGCATGCTGCGACGCTTCCGTGAAGTTGATGCACTATCAAACACCACACATTGACTGGCTCGCGGACAGATGTGGCACGGATGGAATTGTAACTGAACTCTATGGGGAACGCTTGTGGCCCCGGATCTTCGGGCTGAGCCTGCGAGATATAGGCTTTGGGATCCATAGCATCTGCTGTGACGTCGTCGTGCCCCTTACATCATATTGCCGACCAGAAGATCATACAGTCCCAGCCTCAGGCACATTCGAGGGAAAATATGCACACGCGTAATGGGTAGAGACATGCACACATATAAGTCTACTCCTTCAGCATGACCAGAATCCAGCGTCAACATATCCCACCTTCTCCAACCAACTTCCATTCTTTGCGTCTGTGACAGCAACCCGACCCGGTGTCGTTCATTCAAACAACTACAATCTTTTAATCCACCAAATTTCAACCCGCCCACCAATAACCAACAAATCTTCAAGATGCGTTTCACAATCGCCACCTTCATCACCCGTACGCCTCTTCACCCCCGATCCTCATTCTGGCTCTTCCTTATACTCACACACTAACTCCATGCAACAGTTGTGGCCCTCACCGTCGCCCAAGTGACCCCCAACAACGCTGGCGCTAAGAACGTCGGAGCGGGCAGCGGCGCGCAGTTCATCACCGGCGGTTGCGTGTCCGACGCAGACTGCAGCTCTGCTTGCTGTTCCAAGGTCGCCGCTACTGGTAACGGTGTTTGTTCTGCTGAGGCAGCGAGCCAGCAGAACGGAAAGACAGGCTGTGGGTTCAGCGATCCGAATGCAACGAAGGTGATTGCGGCGGCGAAGGCACAGGTGGCGAAGCAGGGTTTCAAGAGGGTTGTGCGTGGGGAGTAGATGGTGGTAGTGGAGAGGATGAGTTGGAACAACGGATGACGATAGCAAAGGCCTGCTAGTGGATAGCTTAAGAATCTAGGCCCGGAGATGATGAGCTTGACCTCCTTCCTCTTCCCGATGATGACTATCGTCATTGGGCAGGACCAGAAACTTAGCGAACGTCGGTTCCGCTATAAGGTTCCATGCAGTAACTTCGCGGGATAGCCTCTTGCAATCCAATCCTTTTCTGTGCCGCCATAACTGCTCTTTCAGGCCATGACCATGTTTGGTTGCTGAGCCGATATAGAGATGGCGCTCGGCTTTACTCTGTACATCGAACTAGTTAAACGCTAGCGTTGGTCCTAGTAATTTAGGGCAAGAGTTTGAGCTGCGCCCAATTCGGAGGGGATGTTCTGCCCAAAAACAGCATTACCCTGTCTGGAACGTGACTCATAAACATTTATATTCAGGTATATCTAGGCAGTGCATTCAACAACTCGTACCACGTCTCCGTCATTTTAGAGGACATTATTCCATCGAAGACGTGCGCTAGTCTTTCCCGAAACATTTGGCGTCGGTCGTCGTCAAGCAGATCGATCGTGTCCTTTGGCGATTCCGATAATGCTGGTTCCGCTGCAAACTCTCACAGCTTCATGTTAACTGCAGCCTCTAGTCTCCACAATAGTCTCGCGACCCGAAAGAGATGATAATCTCCATGGAGAGTTCGCATGAATAGCTCGCATGAATAACAGCGCCGCAATATCGTTATGCAACGACTCTCGAGCAATGTATGGCATTTTTCTCGCGCCTTTGAGGCGCCAGAGCGTCATGTTGATGAATTTAGGGTGCGCCGTGAACTATAATCCGGTCATCAGCACCGACAGTGTGCCATCCCGCAAGTATCGTTTTGAGGATTTTGAAATTTCGGCGCTTCTCTTTCAACAGCCGGTACACAAGCTCGATGTTCTTTGCCCTGGTGAAAGTGACAAGTCTTGCGTATTTGTTAGCGGCCAATATTTTCGATGAAGGACTCTTTGCGGTTTCTTTCTTTCCCTTTGGATTCGGGAGAGAAGCGAATGCCTGCGTGAAAATAGGGCGGTGAAGCAGAACGAACCCGAAGGTTCCGCGGATATTTGGGCCCATTGTTAAAGGACCCGGATGTCGCGCAGCTGTAGCGAATGGAGCGGCTATCGATCTCGTAGCGAATTAACGCATAGTCGCATGAGCCAGTTTCTACGGTAGAGTATGAGCTGTAAGATCTGCGGAGGCAGTTGATGCAACGAGTTGTGCCCTCCGGTCGACCTAGACTGCGAGGCATGCATTGCGTGCACGAACCAACATCGAGTGACGGTGTAGAGCGTTGTCCCGCGTAGTAGTCGCCTAGGTCACTCAGCCTGTTGCACCCAACAGAGGAGCGTCATTCCTCTCACATGCGATGATCCTTTCACGCTCCCCCCGCACTAAAAGCCGCCCAAAGCCTCGCACACCACAGCGCAAGAATTAACTCCCGACACGTCTGATCCAGCCCTTCCCTCAACTCAATCATCGGCATCTTGCCCCCCTCGCCCATGCGCAAAACCTCCGTCGCCACGACATTCCCCTCAAAGTCTTTCCACACACTAGGCTCCATCTCATTCTTGCGTTGCTTGACAGCTCTTTTCCATCCCCCCTCCTTCCCACACGTCATGATATCGTTCGCGCGACCGCCCTGGACAGGCATATGTGTTACATGCCACCGCGTCAGCCCAAATCTCAGCTGAAGAACGCCAGGAAGACACGCGCTACTCTTCCCCTGGATATAGAATTCGTTGGCCAGGAAAGAGGGATCGTGCGCTTCGTACAAAACACTGCTATTATCGAAAGTAACGTTCGGCGCGCCGGATTGCAGGCGCGTTACTTCCTCGGCGCGCAGACGCCGCAAGCGCATTTTTGAAACGCGGGCGTCAAGCAGGGAGGAGAGTTGGTAGGCCGGGCCTGAGGGAGTGTGGATGAAGGTGCCGTATATGGTGAAAGTTGTGGCTTTTTCGTCGACGACGGCGTAGGCCGGGGGGAGTTCGGGGGGTGCGGATGATGAGGGAGGGGATGCGGTGATGGATGGTTCGGCGCGCGTTGGTTGGGATGGAAGGGGGGTGGTGGGTGCGACGTTGCGCTGTGGAGGTGCTGCTGGGGGGAAGAGGGCGTTGGCTTCTTCGTACGAGGGTAGTGAGGCAGCTATTATCGGTCGTGACATGATTGCAAGTGCGATAGGGTATTCAGTAAGGTTGTCTATACACGTCTTCTGATCTGTGAAGTTTGCACTGATGATATGCGCGGGCCATGCCGTCGTCGTGGTGCTGACGTGGACAGGCCGGCGTGACGTAGTTCATCTATCAACCTCGGGAAGTTCGACCGCCAAAGCGGAACTATGCCACAGAGCGTTTTCTTCCATTTGCATCTCCATCAACATCAGAACGATCATCAACATATCAATGTCTTTCGGTCTACAGATGATATCCCTCTCTAACATCAACAATCTGATGCCCCGGACTAGGCGGCACATCCCCCCTCTCCCACACCTTCTGCTCACTCCCCAACCTAAATAACACCTCCCCGCCTTCCGTCATAATTCCACCCGCATCCTCATGCTCGAACCAGTTCCGATCCCATTCCTGGCCGTTGATATGCACGCCCTGGACATAGTACCCTTGCCGCCCGTCTCCATCATTCAGACCCTCCGCGCGAATCCTCAGCGTCTTATCGTGGTTAACCGTGATGTTGATATCAGAGAACCATGGCGACTCGAGCAGATACACCGGTGTAGTAACAACGGGATATAGTCCCAGCATCTGCCACACCAACCAGCAATTCAATGCTCCTGCATCGCTGTTTCCGGGGATGCCGTTGCTGGTGTTGAAGTAGAAGTCGTTGGCCAACTGTCTGCTGCGCTCAACGCTCTTCCACTGCTTGTTGAGGTAGTTGTACAGGTACGGCGTTTGGAAATCCGGTTCGTTGGCGACGTTGTTGATGGTGGTGATGCCGAGGCCGTTAACGCCGAGATCGACGCCTGAGGTATTGGGCTGGAAAACGTAGTCGAGACGAGTTTCGAAGTGCGAGGGACCGCCCATGAGTTCGATCATTCGCTCTACATCGTGGGGGATGACGAAGGAGTACTCTGAAAGATGGTTAGGTGAGGTCATTAGTCGACAAGAAAGAGTATAGCGGCGTACCGAAAGCAGTGCCTTCATAGCTTTCGTCCGGCCAGTTGCAGTCGCCGCAGTTGGTGATGTTGTAAGTCTTATGGAATGTCCCGTTCGAGTAGCGAGGTATGACGAAGCCTGTAAAGTTGCGACTCGACGCTTCAGGATCCCAGCTTAGCTGCCAGTTTGCTGATCGGCGTAGGTAGAGATCGCGATCTCCGGGTGCTTCACCGGCTGCGATCTGACTTACAGCGAAGTCATTCAGCGAGTACTCAACCGTTTTCGATACGGCGCGGGTGTTCCGATCCGCCGAGACGTAGCCAAGCGGTATCCAGTCATCAAGCGCCGAACGACCTTCCTTGAGCGAGCCTTGCGGGTCAACTGGATTCTGGTCGAAAAAAGGAAGCACATCCGCGTTCTTCTTAACCGCAGCATATCCCTCAGTCCAATTGATCATACCCGTTAACCCCTTTACGTATGCATCAGCGAGCACATTATCCGCATTCGAGCCTCCCTGTACGAGGCCGTTATAGTTCCCCGACCGAGCATCAGGCATGTACCCCTCATGCTTGAACATATCGATCAACGACCGGATCATCGACTCGTAGTAGCTGGGCTGTATCAGATGCCACAATGACACCTGGTTACGGAAAATATCCCACATCGTGTAAAAGTCGTCCCAGTACGGCTCGTCAGACTCCCAAAGTGGGTTCTCGCCCACACGCTCGCTCGGGATGAGATGCATGAAGTACAAACTGGAGTAAAGCAACGCGAGTCTAGTCTTGTTGGCAGCCTCAGACGTGTCAACGCGGATCTTGGAAAAAACATCCTGGTTCCACTCGTCGCGCGCTGCTTGTGCGGTTTCTTCAATCGACCACGACGAGAGCTCGGAATTCTTGTACGCGCAAGCTTTGTCAACAGACATAAAGGAAATGCCGACGCGCGATTTAATATGGGTAATGTTGCTCCATGTGAAGACTGCACCAACGCGGTCGTTCATCGGTCCTGAGCGCGCAGTAGACCCCGTAAACGTAGGCCATGGCGTCGTCCCGTTGTCGAATGTCCGGAAATGCCGACTGACGGGGAATGTGTTCTTGCCTTTGAAAACCCTCGCTTCATCAGGCGGGCTGTCGAACTCTCCGCAAACGTACACGGTGACCGGCGCGCCGATGCACCATCCGCCTGCAATGGAGGCGTAGCCAGTGTAGATAATGGAGTTTGGCCGGATCTCGATTTCACCGCCTGTGTAAAACTGCGAGTCCCAGGAGCGTGTTGGATTAGGAAGATAGTGCGAGAAATCCACGAGCACATGTTTCTCAGATGATGCCGGGTAGGTGTAGTGATGTAGTCCGGCATGGCGCGAAGCTGAGAGCTCTACTGTGACACCAGACTCGAATTTTGTGCGGAAGTAGCCAACTTGTGCTACGTCGTCGCCAACCTGCACATGTATCAGCAGCATGCCGACCAAATTCCGTCTTGGTGCTTGCATACCCGCGTTTGCCAGTACGTCCGGTTATCCAGCAGATTCACATCGCAGTCGATGCTCGTCAGCGGCATTTGCGCTGGGAACCCATACTTTGGCCCCCCTCCAGTACCCGACTCGTGCATCAAGCTGATGCCTGTGACATGTCCTGTAGGCGTCCACCCGCCATTGAGCGCACTCTGATTGATGGGCTCTTCGTAGGTGTCGAGACCGAGCTTGACCATGCCAAAGGGTACGGCGCCTCCAACGAAGACATCACCGCCACCATCTGCCGCCTGTTAGCAACTTATTGCATGCGTGGTTTCTAAGATAGGCTTGCATGCGTAGCCAGAAATCGCGCCCTCAGAGCCGATGAAAGGGTTCACGAATTGCGCGTAGTCGACATTTTGTGCCACCACACAGGCTGCAACTGCAAGTAACCTTGCATACCCCATCTTTACCATCGTCAAGACTGACTGTGCTCCAGAGCCTTGATTTTGGGGCGCATGGTCTCTTTATGCTCTCCCCAGTCGTTTGCGTTCTTGGTGCGAGCTACCCCGCATGCGCACGTCGCTACCTGTGCTGGCATCGTCAGTCTCGATCAAGCTTCAAGGTTAAATTGTCAAGCGTTCCTTCGCGGATAAGCAGTTGCGTTGAGCGATGACGTCGCGTGGGATAGCCCCTCTTTCTCCATCTGGTGTCTGCCAAGATGCGGAGATGGAACTCGAGGCTTGCCTTCACTCCTTTACTACACAGTTTATTTTCACATCCTCTGGAAGCAACCCATTTGTTTCATCTTGATTTGCGCCTCCCTAGGTATCTTTGTCTGACAGCCCCAGCAGAGTCAAATACATTGCCACCCGAGACTTGTGAGTATCCTTCCCTGGTGACCATCTCCCATCACATCAAGTTCGCCACCTTCAGGTTCTGATCCATGGCCACCGTAATGGCCTGGAGACTCTTCGCAGCTGCCCTCGACTCTCGCGAATATTCTTCCACCGCCTAGTGCACGTAGTCATCTGCGTCAAATATGTCCTGGACGAACCGCGACACGTCCAGTTCTCGACGCTTTATCTCCTATCCGCACTCCACAACTTTCTATACCTCGAAACCGAATGCGAGCACTTAGTATGTCGCCAAGCCTAGCGTGCCATGCCAATCTACCTCAAGCCTGTTTGCCAACGCGAGCAGCAGATCGATCTGCGCGATGAACTTGGTCTGGACTTTCTCCTCGCGTGGTCGGACGAATTTGCGTTGCGCGACTGCTGTTTTGTGGCCTTCGAGCGCCTCCCGGTGTACATTTCGCTCGTCCAACACCGGCGGTAGGTTTTTCTTTACGTACTTCATCTCCGCCATTGTTTTTTCGCCCACAGCACCTCCTGCGTTGCCCCCCTATGCGAGGTGATGCCGCTCTACAACGGTGCCGACTTGTTCCCGCTGAAAGAGTACGACGAACACGAGGTCGATATATTAGTCGCATTCTGCGGACTTCGCGACTTCTTTCACTAAGGTCCTCTTGATTAATACAAAGAGCATCCACCCAAACGCAGTAACCGGATCTTGTGGGGTTCTTTTGGCGCAACACACGAAGCGCTTCCTCTAGATTCGCCTGCACTTTCAAGATCTGATTGTTAATAATTATCTCCTTCTTATCTTCTGGATTGCCCTAGGTGTACGATAGGGCAACATAATCACCCCGATGGAATCGCCATTTGGTCGAGATGTTAGATTGGCGATTGTGAGCCTCGTCCTTGTCACTGGCTGTGCTGCTCTTTCCCGCATCTTGGCAGTCATTTGTCATCCAGTCTAGCGAAAAGCCTGGGTCTCTTAATACGGACTGTCTAGTCCAGAAATCCTGCGTGAGTGGATAGTACTCCAGTGCGCAATAGATAGAGTCGATCTTTGGTTCTTGGCGGTATGAAGCTGAGGGTTAGGCCTGCTCAGGGGGGCGAGGCAGAATGGAGATGAACGGGAGTTCTTCTACTCTGATATTTAGTGGTAGGTATTGCATATGTGGAGGATATCATAGAAGAATATAAGGCGGGTTTTGAGAGGAGAACTAAAACGTCCTGCTGCATACGTACTCGAACACCATGCCGCCAGCTGAGCTTTCCAAAACGCGTATCTGCAGTCAAGAAGCCAAATTTGCAACCTCCTCTCGACCCGGCCACTATGTAAGTCCGGACGAGGCTTGGAAGACTGCAGGATAAGCTGAACCAGGCTGATTCGATTAGCGGCCTTGGGAGAGCGCAATACAATGGCAAATCGCTTAGAGCTACCTGATTTGTTTGTTCATGCCACCTCTGCAGAATTCCGAAGATATGGGTCGTCAAAGTCAAGTTATGAAGATGACACGGACAGGTTTCTATTAGACTAGAGAGCGGACGTAATGCAGAATTAGCCACGCGAATTTCGCTGCACCCCACGCGGGTATGTCGTACGGGTTAGATACCGAAAATGACCACCCAATCATTCCGCTCTCAACAATACCTCTTAATGACGAGCGCACCAAAAACCTAGGAAGGGCCTAAGGTTAAGCGCTAACAATCCCTTTGTCGGTGCAGATTAGACACTTAGCATAACACTACAAGAACCCCCATAATACAACAGCTTCTACGAGTATCTGATCGTAGTCGATAACTGCTAGTTGGTATTACGATGCGTACCTAGTTGGGCTCATTACGGTTGATTGCGCCATATCCTCGGCGTGATGCAACGCACTGTCGTCACAGCTCATCGGGCTGGAAATCGCGACCTTCGTCTAGAGAAGCATTCTGAGCTGATATGTCTCTATTAACAGTGACATTACGTACGGTATGCTGGTATGAATGTTCGCTTTAACCAAAAGAAATGCCATGTGAGGAGTGTATAGGGCAGCGCGCGGTGAAAAGAGCGCATCAAGGGATGGTATATGGTTTGCAAGACTGTGAAGGCTGTGAAGAGGCGGCGATTACCAAGGCTTCTTTTGCGAGGTTGAATTGGGCACAGCCGTGGATTGCTGTGCATGCGTACGCCACCGTGTTGGCGCCTAATGAGAAACAACCCCAGACACACATCATGAGCGACATGACTGACCAGTGGTAGCGGGCCCAACGAGGTCTTTGAAGGCTTCGCTGATGGTTTTCCAGTCCCGAGGATGCAAGATTGCCCACTCGCGCACTGTCTGAATGCCATCCAAGTCTGCTCGCATGTGATCGATCGATGTGCTTCCGTTTAACACCATGATGCCCAGGTCAATGACCAGAGCATACAGTGCGACCGGTGGTTCGATATCCATTGCTTGAGACAGGGCGGTGACTGGATTTGATACGAGAAGAGCTGGGTTACCAGTCAATGTCCAAAAGGACTGATACGTGATGTTGCGTTCTCTACAGAAAGAGCGTAGAGGCACATCATAGCGAGTCTGAGGATAGAAGCGATTCTGAACAACCGATGGCTTCACCGTAGCGTGCTCGTAGATCGCCTGCAAGACCGGAAGGGTGACGTTTGAGATGCCTAGTGAGCGGATCTGGGTTGGGACGTATGACTCCAGCAACTTCCAGGCTTGGAGCGTCTGCTCAGTTGTAGGTAACGGTGAGTGCAGGAGTAAACAATCGACGTAAGATTCTTGAGACTCGGAATTGGCTCGCAGATTCTTGAGGGATGAAGCAACTGAGGTGCGAATTTGAGTTTCCAAAGGTGCATCAGGATCATAGGGCATATTACCTAGATCCTGACCGCCTGGAGTGGTATACTTTGTTTGTATCCACTTCGAATCAGTATGCATGGTTGTTGAAAGGCTGGTATTACTCACATAAACGCCGTTTCTGCTGATGGTTCCTTCCGCGTACGCCTCACGCAGCGACTCGCCAACCAGCGCCTCCTGGTAATGTCGTGGCTGAGCAGCCGTATCAATTCGACGGAAGCCTTGTGCAATCGCTTCCTTCACCAGTCTCTTCGTTTTGTCTTTTTTCCACGCTGTACCGTAGATGAACGCAGGCTGATCGTCATACAGACGTGAGACATGTTGATTGGCTGAAGTAGAGGCCATAGTGCGAGCTGAAAGCAGTGTGTGTGTCCAAGAGAACTTGACATGAGGTATCGAGCAGGGAGAGACGAGTCGATATATTGGAGAATACGAAGGATAACTGAGGTTCATGTCGATGACACTTTGACTACAATTGGGTGAGAGCGTTGCTGCATCGAGTGGCGATGCGTACCTGATGACCAAGCATCTCGGAACTCCGTGACGCTTGCAGTGGAAATCAGCCCCACCATTCCGATCGGACCCTCCTCTACCAGAAAGTTCCCAAAGCTTACTACTCAACACTACGACAGCTCCATAGCTCCCAATTCTCTATTACTTCTACCACGGCGTTAAAGCTCAATCCAAATCCACAAAAGCCACAATGGGACGCCCAGACGGACCCCGCGACCCCATCGCCGGCCCCGAGACCCCCCAAGCACCCTTCCCGCTCAAGCTCCGAGGCCCAGTCATCAAAGGCTTCGGGCGAGGCAGTAGAGAAGTACAGCCCCCCTCGGCCCCAATCTAAACTTGTTTATTACTGTATATACTAATTGCAATAGCTCGGCATCCCCACCGCCAACATTCCCCTCTCGGGCCTCAGCGTCGGCGGCAACGACGCGCTAGACTCCGGTATCTACTACGGCTGGTGCACGCTTGACACATCTTCGATATCATCCCAAACCAATTCATCCACCGTACCCAGCGCTACAGAGGATACCTCAATCCCCGAGCGATTCTCTAATCATGCCGTCGCGGATCTGGAGTATGCATCTTCTACCTCGACAACCAGCACAGACGATGTGGTATACCCTACCGTCCTGAGTATAGGCTACAACCCCTACTACAAAAATACCCAACGCTCAATCGAGATACACATCCTGCACAACTTCCCTGAAGACTTCTACGGCGCGACGCTCAGTCTGATCATCCTGGGGTTTATAAGGCCAGAGTACGATTACGTGAGCAAGGATGCGCTGGTCGAGGATATACGCGAGGATATCCGGGTTGCGCAGCGGAGTTTGGGGCGGGAGGCGTATGAGAGTTGGAAGGGGGATGCGTGGCTGAAAGAAAATGTTGGTGGGGAGGGAACAAGCAGGAATATACAACCGGGCGTGGCGGGACAGAAGGATAGCGTGGTTATTAGTCAGATGATGAACTGATTCAAGGGCATCAGTGTGGATATGGGATGGACGGGAGAATGTAAGCCACAGACTCGACGGGACGAGACATGGACGATACACGACACGACGACACGAGCAATAGCGATTACTAGATGAACATCAACTCATCATTCTAGACTAAAAAAAATTAATTGCGATCTCGCCCTGACGGCGGCTTGTCTATGCCCGATGTACGCCCCAACACCTGTTTTGCCGCTCCAGCTCGCTGTGGCTGGAGAAAACCCATTAGTCAATGACTGTCCCCGATGCGTGTTCCTCCGATGAGGTGTCCGGGTATCCATGCATGTACGCCGGAAGCAAAAGCAGGCAAGACCCCTTGAACATGCAATACCGTGAAAATACTTTTTTACTGCCGCCATTGTGTCATGGTGATTCATACCAGAACGCGTATATGTGAAGCATCCTACTTATGTAATGCTAATGTCATCCGAGGTCGCAGGAGATGAAAGAAAGAAGAAAGGTTACACAGTAAAAGCAACATGTGCTGCGTTACTCACTGCAGACCTTTGTCAAGAACAGGCATGACCTGTAACATATATTAGCACATGAAAACCTCACATTGAGAACATCAGGACAACTCACACTCATACACACCAACACCGGCATATCAAAAATATCCCTCTTGATATGCCACCAAATCATACAATCCACCATCCCCGTCATCGCACCCAACCGCTGCAGCGTATTCTCCCCCTGATGCACAGCCCCGCCCTCCATCTTAACAAATGGGTCGAGTTTGCTATCAGCAGCGTTGTTCTTCATCTCCTGTATGCGATCGGCGTCGGCCCTGGTCTGGTACCGCAGCATATTGACTCGCTGTGACGCATAGCCACGGGGATCTTGATAGCACAGTTCCGAGAAATGCTGCAGGAACTCGAGTGCGGATCTGGCGTCCATGAGCTCGATGATATTGACGCTCGGCGTAGCCGTCTCGGAGTCCTGGGCCGCGAGATTCGGCGTTGTGTTTTGCGTAGATATCTCGCTCTCGCTTGCATCGCGGTTAGTGCCAAGGTTGACGTTGAGATTGCGTTCATTGCCAAGGAGGACTTCGCGCTTCCAGCCCGTGAGGATGGTAAACTCCTTGTTGATGCCGACGATCTCGCCTGAGCGGCGACAGATCAGGAACGGGGTGCCGACTTCGGCAAAGTGCTCTTGGAGCGTCATGAGGTGGCGTTGCAGGCCGACTTCTTGGTGGATGAGATCGTCTCGGTTGAGCTCTTCGCGGACTTGGAGGAGCACAGGCCGGTAGTTTTGCAGATACTGCTGTGCTTTCGCGACCCATGGTCTCGAGTACTTCTTGTCGATGAGTTGGTACAGCCTGTGATAGCCCTTGACATAGTCGTAGGGCTTCTTGATGTCTTGGTAGATGCAGTTGGTATCTCGCTGCCGTTTGCGGATACCGTTGGAGTGTATCGGTTGCAGCGCTGTGTTCGAAGACCGGTTCTCCTGTTGCGAGCGATTGAGCGCTGGTGAGCGCTGCGTATGTGGTTGGTTGGTGTTGGCAAAGAATGTCGCAGTGGCCAGTGGATTGTCGCCCTCGAATGCCGACGCATCTGTCGAGGCCGGGCTCGCTGTGGAGTGACTAGCTGACCCTTGACCAATGGCAAATGCGTGGGGACCGTTGATGCTGTCGTTTCGATGGCTCGCGTGTTCCAAGCTTGCAGTGCCTGAGTTGTTGTTCGGCGTGTGAACATGCATACTGCCCTGCTGCGACTGCGAGTCTTGCCAGTCGCCCGCTGAGAGCCCGTTCGGACCATAGGACATTGCCACGGACGGGTTTGAATGATCCGCATAGCTCGCGGGCATCTGCTGGTTGTACATGTTCACAGCCCCGTTCATATTCATCATGCCGTTGTCATGGGGCGTCTCGCCTGCGCCCGACGACATGTGACCGAGCATGCCAAACTCAAGCGCGCCATAGTGATTCCCAAAGTTCAGGCTCGAAATATCAAAGTTAAACAGCGCGGGGTCGCTGGGGTCAAAGAGGGGGCCAAACTGCTGCATCTGGCCGGGCTGGCCCTGAGGCATGGTGTTTGGTGTGCTCTGTACGGAAGCGTGTTGTGGCTGGCTGTACGGAGGCGATATTGGGGATTGTTGGTTGGTGAAGGTCCGGCCATCCTGCGTGACGGGCAGAGGGCCTGGTATTGAGTTCGGCGCATAGTATGTCACCGGCTGAGCTTGGGTGTACATGTTGGTTTGCGGAGACACGGCCATCGGCTGTGCATCCTGGCTCGGGAGTGGTGTTGGGCGGTTGCCGTTCATGTACGGATAGTGACCGCCCACACCGGGCATGAGTGCGCCTTCTGGCGCATCGTGGAGGTATTTGGCCTTCTTGCGCACGCCGTCCATGCAATGATCCTGGAGGCCGCGCTTGATGCAGCGCAGACATGGCCTCTCGTCGCCTGTGTCCGTGGTTAGTCTTGGGCAAAATGGGCAGTCGCGCTGTGAAGGAAAAAACGGAGTTGATAATGCAAGACGGCGGTCTCGGACTCACCACACGTCAGATGGGCGCGCTGGCAGGCGAAACATGCCCTCCGCGCTTTCTTCCGTCGCGGTCTCAAGGGGTCTTTGGCATTCGGCTTGCCGTTAGTCGGTTTCTGTGCGGGTGAGTCATCGCCGGGCTGGCGGTCGACAGTCTGTTCGGCTGCCATCTCGTCGTCGTCCAGCTCACTCGTATATTCAGGCGAGGGAGACGCATCTTCGGCGTCTGGGGTGGGCATATTATCCCCTCTGCGCAGCGGAGGCCCGCGGCCAAGCACAGACTACCGGACTGCTGCCGTGGACGACGTCGGCGCTGGAGACTGCCCGCTTAGTGCTGCGTGCAGCCGTCAGTGGTGAACTTGGGATGTTCCCAGCAAAACGGTGCAGCCAATGTCGCCTGCGCGCACGGCTGGAGGCGTTCCAGCTGCGTGTTTTGGAGTGCGATCACGCGTGCGCTGGCTGCCGGAACGGGCGCTGCCGTGACACGCTGACAGCACCAATGGTGGGCGACGCAGGGGAGGCCGATAGTGACGGGTACTCAATCCGGCGGGCAGGTATGGGACAATGCTGTTGTGATACAGAGCTGAGGGAGCATTCCAGGAGCACACAAAATCATGGTTGATAGCGAGCTGCTACCGAGTCGCGCTGCCCATACTGCTGGGGTGGAGGTGGTACTACGGGTTTACGAGAGCAAGGGAAGTGGCGTGCGGGGCGTCGCTTCGAGCAAGGAAAGCGACGCTGTGGAACCGCGCTTGGGGGTCGCGGTTGATGCTGAGGGCAGGCGCGACGATCTGCGCCTCTGTGGAGGAAGTCGCGGCGGAGCGCGCGAGGGGGGTACTGGGTTTGATGGCAGCCAGGGTTCGAGCAGCGCCGTGTGCAGTGCTTCGTAATGGCCAGCGGGCGAGGCGTCGGGCGCTGGGCTGGTCGTGTGCGGTCCTGATGCGGTTCCCCGCAATTGGTCGTCGAGGTTTGCTGGAAGGTGCCGCCCACGCAGCTGCCTCGGTTGGTCCCTGTCGGCCGGTAAGCCGCGGCTTGGCGCGGCGCTAGCGATCCACGCACCCACAACCACTCAGACGTCACGCGTTGCAATGCCAGCACCACGGCTGCGGTGAAGGCTTCACTAGGCCATCTAGATTGCATCTTGATTGCTGCCATGATATTTTTGCCTGTACTTGCAGGTCGCAATTCCCACCATTCGACCCCTCAGGCCACACAGCGCAGACCCAACACGCACGCTGCCGCCATTTCACATGTGCCTCACACTCGGCTACGGTGCGTGTAATGCACCATGTAATTGCGAGGCCTTGGCTCGCCCTGTCACTGGCTCGTCGCTCTCCACTGGGCGTTCTTGTGCTACCGGCTATCACCATGGCCATCTCCTCGTCGACGCTTCGCGAACTTCTGTGCACCCTCAATGTCTCGCTCACCGCGTCGCTGGCTTGTCGACCACGTTTCCTCGCACGTCGGTGCACCGCCCCTCGGCAACGGTACTATCCGCAGCCGCTTTGGTTTTGGTGTATCCGCTGTCCCTCGAGCTGGCGTGGCCGCCCTCGTGGCGCTCATGTTCCGTCGCACAAGGGGCCCGGCTGGCCTGCTTCATGTGGTCTCACGTGTGGGCGCAAAATGGCAAGATTCAATAAACATGATGGCATGCAAATGCCGTGTCACGCCTCTATTATTAGTGCGCCACACACCCTCGCCCTCGCGTCCATCCTATCGTCCATGCCCCTCTATGCTGATGCAAAGCGACTGTTGCCCCTGAGCCGCTTGCCATATCGAAAGAACAGGATGGGAAACCTGCGAGACTATGCGTTAGTACATCCTGTAACCGATTCTCTGGGATCTACTTACGGGGCCATGGCCAGCGCCAGGAACGCGAGCACCGTCGTCGCCCACTGGTAGCCGAGATCTTTTCCAAATCAGTGACCGCTCTTTCATCATGATCCACCCTCACAGACTTACTGTTGTACATCTGAACACCAAACAGTCTAAGTCATAAGTTAGTAGGTAATGATGTCTGTCTCAACACTCGCGCTAGCTTACGGGAAAGCCGCAGCAAAGTACGACCGTGCAAAGCTATTCGCTGCGAGAGCCGACGCGGCGTAGACAGGGTACTGTTCGGCGAGGTTAACATTTGTACCCAGCAGCCCGGTCCGATGTCGGTGCTTGGTAAGACTCACGGCCTCAACGAGGAAAGTAAACACCCCTGAATACACCCAAATTACACTACGTCACGGACATCCGTCAGCAATTTATCTTATCAATGACATTCGTTGCATCCGAAAGAGGAAATCCTACCCAATGCCAAACATTGCTGAGAAGATTATTGGGACTGCAGTGTCAGCGTCAGTATTTATTGCGATTCGACAATGTGCAGGAAGCTGTCGTACCTATCCAGTGAACCTGCAGAGACCGGGTTGTCAGCATGGAAGCTTCCATGTTTTCAGCATCTCGAACTCACTGATGAATACGTGGTCCATCCAAAGCCTGTTTTGGTAACATTAGTTGCATGCTAAATCTCGAGGCCTGCAATTGCTTACCAAATAGTGCAAACGGAACGACCCAGGCGCCAACTATCGTTGATGGGAGCCGAAACTCTGGTTCCGACCCACCAGGCTCTCCCCCTTGCTGCTCGCGTTGCTGCACGAGCCGGCCGTATACTCTCCTCCAGATTGGATCCGTACAAACTCCCGTTAGCATGCCGACAAGAAGACCTAAGAAAGCGAGGCCAGTCTGCGAGATACTGAAGCCGTGATTGTTTCCAAAGACCAGTGGGAAAGCGCCGAAGAACAGATACAGGATACCCAAAAGTATCGCAGACAAGATGCAGAGGTTCAGGCACTGCAGCACAACAGTTAGTCCACCAATCGTGTCCATGGATGGTGCATGAGACCCACCATAGGCTCGAAGATTAGGAGTTGAAACGGCCTGATGCAGGACCAAAGCACCGTTCTGGTAATGGACCGGTCCATCTTCTCAATAGGCGCTATCCATTCTGGGTTGCCGGTTTCTTTTCGCAGACGAATCGCTTTCCGGCGGAGAAGGACGGGGTGATACGTCTCAGGCACGAACAGCACGATCAGGCAAAGCTAGAAGCTAGCATCAGTCTCCGGTGCACATGGTGCAACACAACCTTACCTGAACTCCAGACCAGATGATGAGCACATAGAAACACCTAGCTAGACGTCAACACACACCGCTTCTTGTTATAGCGAGCGAAGATAGGATGCAGCGCGAGGTAGATACGAGGGCTAGGAATAGCTCTGGATCGACGCGATCAGACGTGCAGCATCAGTTGGCGCGACGCAGCTTCTGCGCGTCTCTTCGAACAAAAGGCACTTACCATCTCCACGTAGTGTTCTCGACAATGAAGCCTCCGATGAGAGGTCCTATTTCTGGACCTACAAACGGACTTGCTGTGTAAACCATCATGGGCGCCGATAGCTCCTACGCTCGAGTCAGACAAAGGTAGCTAGCTGGAAACAAGTATCAAACTAACGTGTTTGCCAAACATGTCGCCTACTGTGCCTCCAGCTACACTGAGGAAGGCTGAACCTGCTAGGCCATCCAGAAATCTCGCTACCAACATGGTCTGCATATTCTGAGCGACTGCGCACGGAATCATCCATATTAAAAAAAAGGTAAAGGAGCAGATGTAGATGGGTCTCCGGCCATAGAACTGTAATCCTTGTCAGTCGCCAGCATATGCAGTGATTGAGCCTGCATTTGCAACGAGGCTCTCTACACACCTCAGAAAGGGGACTGAGAATCATTGGCCCCGTGCCTAGTCCGGCAACGAACAACGATAGCCCGAGCGTGCATAACAAACGAGAAGCCCCGAACTCGGGCTCCAGCTGACTATACGTCGACGTATATAGCGATGATGTGCAGGTCCTATAGATGGAAACAATAATCGTTAGCTTTGTGCCATATTGCCATATTTACTTTATGGAAATACCCAAGCGAGAGAGGAGCTAACGTACACGCAGAGCGAACTGGACGCGCATATCAATACGATGGCCCAGCGCCGTAGGTTTGTCATACTCCGGGGATTCTCAGCATCTGCGTCGCCATCCCAGGTGACTAGATACGGCTCCTCGCCAGGCTTAGATTTGTTCGGTCCATGGTTTTTTGGCTCGGCGTGGTGGATCGTGTAGCCGTCGCCCCCAGCTCTTGAGTGGTGTGACTTAATCGTCTTTAGACTTCGGCCGTCTTGGGAGCGCCTGTTTTGGTTGCGGCTCCCTGCAGAGGGTTCAATCTCCTCTTCTTTTGGCGTCGAGTAGTCCGCTCCATCAAGTCCCATGGCCTTTTCTTCATCGCCGTTCACGGCGTCTTCTGCTCTCCTTTCATAGTCGCTCGACCCGCTGTCTCCATGTGCGTCTTGTGCTGAGCTCGCTCTCATTCTTATCGGCTCAGTCGTCATTTCTTTCACTTCTTAAGCTCTCCTTTCCGGTGCCTGCGAAACCAAGAACTCAAACCTCTTTCACAAAAGTGTGTTTGATGAATCTCGACGGCAAGTTGGACGCTTCTCAAAACTTTTGCTCCACCTTAGAGCCGCACTAGTGTCCGTTCGGACAACGATCCGCTCGGATTCTCCTTAATCTCCATGCATGACAAACCAAACACTCGTACGAACCGAGATCTCACAACTGGCGAGGAAACGTTCCAAAGCAAATAGACGATGCGAAGAGTTACCTATCGCTAGTTATTACGCGCAACGTGCGTAAGCGGGCGAACCGGCTTCTTAAAACTCCATTGCAAACACCGCACGGTGGCTCTAAATCGGCAGATGCGCAAGTGGGGCGTGAAGTTTTTCGAGCATAACGGCCGCCTTATCCAAGAATTCTGGAGTGCGTCATCTGGCTCAACGATCGCCTATAGGCTTTGAGACGGATATACCCGCGCGTTATCGCTGGATTCTGGAAATACGCCGTTTCAGCGAGTTTGATCAACCACAGGCGCATGATCCTAATTTTCAGGTCCCTCGTGAGCACTCCATAATCGTCGTGGTCTGTCTCTTTGCGCTTCAGCTTCCGCGATCGGCGGCATTGCCGACCTCATGGGCAAAGGACCGGCGGGTCCCGATCCGATAAGCTGTTCCGTTCCGCCACCAAGGATATGACGACAATGTGAATGCATCTCTCGTCTCGTTCTTCTAAACCCCTTTCTTTGTTTTCTGCATTTCGGGGGTACGACAGGCATCGTGCGAGGTTGATGTATGACCATTAAGTGGATAGCAAGGCTGGTAAGAATCCGCGGAAACGCGCCTTCAGCAGAATTCGAGCGCTAGGGAGTCAGACACACGTAGCTTTCATAGCAAACAACGTCTACTAGTCACTATTCATAGACTAGTAACGAACGAACCCTTTGAAGTCAGTTTTAACTCTGCAAGCGTGCGCGGCACACGTCAACACCAACGCAACCGACGGTCTGGCAGCCGGTCTCGGTTATTCCCGACGGCCGCTGCAATTGAACTGACAGCGCCACGTGGAAAATGCACTACTTGCATCGATGACGAACGCAATCCAAGCTTCTAGGTACTGACATTGCTTCTGCTGTCGAAAACGCCTCACGTGTTGGAATAAACGGTCATCAAGCGTCATGTCAGATGGCGGACGCATGTTTCTCCTCGTTTGTTCTAAACCGCATCATCAGCAACACGGGTAGGTTTTGGTAAGCGATGGATGACGGGGGTTAAACGAGGTCTGTGACTTAATTCGCATAGCGTAGCAGCCTGGTTATTAGTCGACTGAGTTTCCAAGGTCTAGAATCCTTGTACTACTGGCTTAAAACATGAGCCTAAAAACATTTCACGCGCAAATTGAAGATCAAATATTATCTTACACACCACCAACACCCCATAAACGCCCCTCCCCACCAGCGCATCCCACCCCAACGCCTTGGCTGCAAACCCCTCCCCCAGCGCAGCCGTCACGCCGCTAACCGTCGTCTCCTTTTTCATCATCGCCGCATGCGCAACCGCAAAACACCTAGATATGGTAATACATTTGACCACCTCTGTACCACTCAAGCTTAGTAGCCCCGAATGCGGTAGCAGTAGCATTGCGCACGTGAAAGGTAGAAGAACAGCAAAGACGTCATTACTACGTAGCGCGGGAAGAGCGAGAAGCGAGGCGTTCAGCAGGATATTAGAAAGTTGTAAGGAAGCGATAGGTTTGCGGCGGCGTGCAGGTGCGTCTTCCAGCGACGTTGGGGGTGGGATATCCGGAGATGCGAGATGCATTTTTATGAGGAAGAGTGACGCTGTAAAGGATATAAGCAGGATTTGGCTAAGAGGGATATAGGGTTCTTCTTCTTCTTCTTCTTCTTCGGGGGGGAGGGATGAAAGTACCTTTCTGCCCAATCCAGATATTCCAAAACCACGTCTCTAGGATCGCAGCTTGTGTCAACAGCGCATTTGACGCGTCTTTGACTAGGTCTTGGGGCGAAATCATAAAACAAACTGGATTCTAACATCCATCTATTCAGCTTTTCCGCCGATGGATTGGAAAGACTGAGGGTCTGGGTTCCGCTCCATTCTAGATAGTGCGTGACCAGGAATATGAGTATGTGGTAGGATAGCGCTGCGAGGCTGATGGAAGCGAGGAAGGCGTAGAGTGAGTATGTGATTGTAAAAGTTGCGTCAAGTGCTGCGACGATGTAAGAGAGGAAGATTGCGGTGCCGACGTAGCTGTCCGGTGGTGTGGCGTAGTACACAAGTGGAAATAGTCGAGGCGAGGGTTTCGTTGCATCAAACCTACGTGACGTCTTACGTCATACATCTCATGTGTGAGATCGCGGGACACGAGATGCATCCGGGACGCCTTCTCTCATACTTCAATACAATAAGGGATGTCTGACATAACTTTGACTAACTAGAGTGACATCAATTTTGATCGACAAGACAGACTTTGACACAGAACACTTGATATCAATGATAAAAGGAATACATTTCGGAGCTTACTATTACTTGAAAGCTCGTGAACCAATAACATGCTCGCACAATCCCCCGTTTTGTAATATAATACAGAGCACAATAAAGCGATCACTTAACCATCCCTATTGTTCTTGTCCATTTTCCCATTTAACATCATACCCAGAGCTGACGTCGATGTATACTGATTCTTCTTCTGCCTGTCCTTCAGGCGACCGGACAAAATATTCGCACGCGCATTCGCAGCCGTTTCGCCCAGAATAACTGCAAAGGGCATCAACAACATGCCTCAAACAAATCTTCCAATTACTTGTCGCCGAGCAAGGGTTGCGTCTCGCTGCTGTCGCTAGCACCGCCCTTCTTCTTCTTACCTCGCTTCTTCCTCTTCTTCTTGCTAGCGCCTTGCCAACCGACGTTCGACGACTCCGTCTCGGAATGCTTCTGATCTTCATGACCGTCAACTTGGCTACCGCGAGCTTTGTCATCGGAGTCACTAGAACTTGTAGTCTCCAAGACCATCTTCTTGATGCCGTTGAAATCCACAACGTTCTCGGATATGCTGCCGCTCCGGGCGGTGTGTCGCTTTTTGGGAGGACTGCGCGAGCGAGAGGGAACGTCGTTGAGCGAGCCAACTGTACTTACGGACTGCGACCGTCCCTTCTGTTCCTCGGTGGTGTTGTCGACGACCAGATGCGCGTCCTCATCGTTCTCGTTCCCGTTGGCCTTGGGTGACAAAAGATCTTCTGTTGCTCCGGGGGAACGTCCGGACCTCCAAGATATGCGGTCGCCGTTAGGTGCCATGGTGCCGTATCCCACCGCAACGCTGTGCACACCGTCACTAGCCTCGCGACCTGCTGATGCCAACAGGCCTTCGCCGATTCCGCCTTCCGGAGCGTGCGATTCTTGAGCTACCACAGTTACTTCGGCCGGAGCTTGTGCGTGCTCGGGAATAGTCTTGGGGATATCAGGCATCTGGCCCGGCTTGATCTTGACAGTGTTGATGCGCGTTTGCTTTGGTCTGGTGGCGGCGTTCGATGGGCCCAGGTGCTTCAAGTGCTTCATGAAGGACGGGTCATCGCTGCGTAGGGGTGACATTGCTCCCCTGCTGCCGCTGCTACGTCGACGCAGCATGAATGCAGGCTTGAGGGTGTCATTCTCTGGCATCGAAGTCTTGCGCGGAGCCGTCTCACCATTATGTTGTTCTGCATCGGTATCGCTCTCGACTACCAGTTGTTCGGATGGTTTTCGGGGTGGATCGACGACAGACTTGGCTCTGGGGACGCGTGCGCGAGGGGCGGGTGCCATGCGGCGGATTGCTTTGTGTACATCAATGAAGACGTCAGACTCGTCGATGATTTCCCTATTATTATTAGCAATAACACGGACATGATGGTAGCCTTGACTCACTCTCCAATGAGCTCTTCGATGACGTCTTCGAGGGTCACGACGCCAACAGCACCGCGAGCCTCGGCCGGGAACTCAGACACAAGCACCATGTGGGACTTGCCCTCCTGGAAGAAGTTGAGGATATCCAGGCAGCTCGTCTCGGGACGTGTTTCCGGAAGCGTGGCCAGGGCGAAGTCACGGACGCGCATGGCATCCTCGGGGTCGTACGTGATGAGCATCTTGACGAGCAACATGCCGACGAAGTTGTTATCGTTCTCGGGCGTGTGGATGGGGATGCGCGAGTAGCCCGCAGAAAGAATGTTGTCCATCATCTTCTCGTCCAGCACGGTGTCGGACGACATGGTGAAGACGTCCTTCATCGGCGTCATGATGTTGCCCACGGCCTTTGCTTTGAGGTCCAGGACAGCAGTAATGATGGTAACCTCATCCTCGTTGAGCCGCTCATGCTCGAGTCCAAGCGATTGGTGCAGGCTGACCAGCGTCTTCAAGCCACCCTTCTTATATACGGTGCCGTGGTCCTCGCCGAGGAGGTAGTCGAGCAGCTTTGCTGTCGGCCAGGCGGCGATGCCCATGACGTACATGAGGCCGAGCACGACAGGCGCCATGAAGGCACCGATGGGCAGGCCGTAGCGCACGCATATCGACTGGGGCACGACCTCGCCGAAGATGACGATGAGCACGGTGGAACTAACAACGGCTGGCCATCCTCCGCCAAGAGACCTGTCCAGCACTATCGGGAGGGTTTCGTTGGTGATGACATTGCTGAGGAGCAGCGTCACCAGCACCCAGTGCTTGCCGCGCTGCAGCAGCTCGAGCACCTTCTTCGCGTTCCTGCGCTCGTGCTTCTCGCCGGAGTGAGCGAGGACCTGGAGGTAGATCTCGTCCTGGCCCATCAAACTACATGGTACATGTTAGCGCACAGTTATATAATCGTGGGACCGTGGTGGAGGGGACATACGCAATCGTCAGGCCCGCAAAAACACCACCCGCCATAACAAGCGCGACGGCAATGGCCAGGAACAGCCACAGCTGCGGGTTGTCGGCCGACTTGGGCAGGTCCTCATCGGCGTCTCTATTTAACGCGTTAACGACACCGCCAAATGGCAGGGGCAGCGCCGTCACGATGGGCGCGAAGGCATGGAAGAGGCCGATGAAGACGAGACGAGCGGTCCGCAGCGACGAGCCATTGGCCGCGCGGGAACGAGCGGCGCCCATGGCCATGGCCAAAGCTGGAGAGATGCTGGCACCTGGGTGCGGGGAGATGAGGATACCTCCGGAGAGCGAAGTATGGACGAGCTGAGAGTGGAGGTGTTATGGTGAGCGCGCAAATAACGATGCGGAAGCTGCGGTTGCGAGTCCGTGCTTAGCAATTACGAGCCCCGGTCTCACGAAGCTCAGCCAAACATAAAGTATTGCGACATTGATGCGACTTGTTATTACGCCTCAGTCCCACTGTCCTTCCTAGAGTCGACTACATCATCAAGCCCTGTACAACACACCTCGTCAGCCAGACATTTTTGCTGCCGAAAGATGCGTGCGCTAGTCCCCACCTGCCGTCCGAACCATTTCGATGCGAACAGCAGTTAGGGTCGATCGTCATCATGCATCAAATGCTTGGCAAACACCAAAGTCACGTGTGTCGGCACCCCATACGTCCCTGACTCGCTCAGGGACTCCACGACGTGAAAGCTGGAGAGCCGCCGATAGCCGCGAGATACAACCGCCCACCCGTCGGCTCACTGTTGCGTCCAGCATGGCTTTCCGCTTCAATATTTTCACAGGCGCTGGATAGAGTGGTTATTTCCCCATCCTTGAGTATGGCGTCGAAGACACCCTCCATCCGCGCCTTGTCGCGCTCTCTTCTCCGCCCTCAAACACCGCCCCATGTTCGCTGTCAATACCGAGCCAACAGCAAGCACTATTCTGCCGCAGCGGCCAGTGCGCGCCTCAATGGCACAGTAGCATACGACACTACGCCCATCCTACATCACACTGCCAAGTCGACCCTTGCGAACCCCGAGTTGCCTGCGGAGATACGAAAAGGGCAAACAAAGCGCATTAACCTCTACACCGCCATCAATGAGGCACTGCGATACGCCTTGCAGACGGACGAAAGCGTGCTAGTTTTTGGCGAGGATGTGCAGTTTGGAGGCGTCTTCCGGTGCACGATGAACCTGGCGGGAGATTTCGGCACAGAGCGCGTCTTCAACACGCCGCTGAGTGAGCAGGGACTGGTGGGGTTTGCCATTGGCGCGGCCGCTGAGGGGATGAAGCCGGTCGCCGAGGTCCAATTCGCCGACTATGTGTTTCCTGCGTTTGACCAGATACACAATGAGGCAGCCAAGTACAGATACAGGTCAGGGAGCACTGGTGTGAATTGTGGTGGACTCGTGATACGCATGCCAACAGGCAGTGTTGGACATGGCGCGCTGTGAGACCCAGCCATATACACCCCTCTGCGTGCACTAACATAATTCTTCAGCTACCACACGCAATCCCCAGAGGCCCTCTTCACCCACACCCCCGGCCTCCGCGTCGTCATACCCCGCTCTCCCGTCCAAGCAAAGGGCCTCCTCCTGTCTTCAATTCGCAGCCAAGACCCGGTCCTCTTCATGGAGCCCAAGATCCTCTACCGCGCCGCCGTCGAGCAAGTCCCCGTCGACGCATACTACCTCCCACTCGACAAAGCAGAAGTCCTCAAGACCGGCAAAGACGTGACGATAATCTCATACGGGACACCGCTATATACATGCTCAGCAGCAATCGCGGCAGCCGAGAAGGACTTTGGATGCAGCGTGGAGCTCATCGACCTACGAACAATATACCCCTGGGACCGCGAGACGGTGCTGGACAGCGTGAAGAAGACTGGCCGAGCCATCGTTGTGCACGAGAGTATGATGAACGCGGGTGTGGGTGCCGAGGTCGCTGCCACCATCCAGGAACGCGCTTTCTTGCGACTGGAGGCGCCGGTTAAGAGGGTGACGGGGTGGGCGACGCATACCGGGTTGATGTATGAGCAGTTGGTTATTCCGGATGTTACGAGTAAGTCTGCTTTTTTGTCTTGTGTTTGGGCAGCTAATTAACGTCTACAGGGGTTTACGATGCGATCAAAAAGACGATTGAATATTAAACGAATGTAAATGTGTATACAAAATTCCTGCTCCTTTCCTTGACGGTTATGGCCGAGGTCATAATACCTTTTCAATGCGTGCTCTCTCTGTGTTATACGTCGTCGACTCTTGGTGCAGCAATAACCGCGAAGCCGATTTATGATGCGTAGATTACTCTGGCTTGCGGCTATTGCAGTTTCAAGTGTAGGTTTCTTGAGTATTCTAACATATGGGCAAATATGTTTTACAAATTCTTTCTCGAGTGCGCTTGGACTGTGGCACGTACATTTAGATGATTTGTCTTTATTCAGATGTTTCATCGTGGGTTGGTGCTTGTATTTCTAAGCATAGTTGGTTAGGTATGTCGGTGTGTGTAGGTGCATCCATGGATGTTTGTTTAAACTCAGATGGGCGCCTATTGCTGCACATGGTAAGTCTCTCATTCGTCGGATTACCAGCTTCGTATACATCCTCAGCCTCGGGTCTCGCATTTTCATTCACAAACACTCAATACTGGACACCCGACCGTAAAATTCTGGTGCTCACTGTACTCTTGCCTGTTTCGCCTTGGTGCTTTTTCTCGCTCCTGCTCTCTTTCTTCAGCCGCAGGCATTTGCGGGCGACACGTCCCGGCCAGCCTCGCGTGGTTACTTGGGCACGAATCTCTCAGACGTCCTTTTACAGTTGCGCATTCTAAACAGGCGGGCTCTTCGAGACTATTCAGGCACTACTTTCCACTCTTTCCAGAGTCGGTGATATCCACGCCATGGCTACTACCACAAGCACCTCGACCGGCAGCGGCATACCAACAGCCTCACTACTCAACGTTCAGGTCACAATCTCTTCGGGCTTTGCAGGGGATGGGTTCTCGAACAACCTCTTTTCCGACCTTGCGCCAACACTGGCTTTGTTCGGGGAGCAAGTCACCAAACAGTTCCTCACCATGTCAATGGGCTGGGCAGATCACATCCTGCTCGGAATGGGGCCGCTCGGAATCATCATTGCTGTAGTCTTGGCCATCAGAGTTGGAAGAGCGAGGCAGCTGAAAGCACTCATAGGACGGTAGTTCTCCCCTTATATGACACCTGGCATCATCACTGTCGGGTAGACTGACGTCCATCCCAGAGCGAGGGAGAGCCGGACATCGGCTGAACAAGAATTATTGTCATCTACCTCTGACGATATTCGCGAACTTTGGAATAGCGCTGAAGTCGTTCGCCACTTTGGACAATCGATGACCAAGGAGGTGGTCCTCTACAAGGACAACGATGGCTATCAATTAGGCGGCCTTGACCACGCTGTTTCTAACAAATGGATAGTTGAAGACAAGGCACCAGGGGCCCAGGAAAACCCTTCGCCAAGAATGTATGACATTTCCACAGCCAGCGACCGCATCAGGACGTTAGCATCCCAGGCTCCAAAAGTTTCTCTCAATATAGGTAGGAGCGCTTCCAACTCCGAAAAGTGGTCCTTCGCGGTAGTCGGGATACCTTTGCAATGTCTGGCCGTAATTGTTCCAGCAGTGTCTACTTACCAATAGAAATGGCAGAAGGGATCCAAAAGCATACTGAGCTACGCTTTTCCGTGTTTTTTGGTCGGCAAATTAGCTGTCTCTGTTGTCGTCTTGCTATGTTCAAGAGTGGTTGATTACGCTACGAAAGAAGCCACATTCCGGCCTCGCACAAAGGACCCTGGCACCGTAACTGAAGTGTTCCGGATTCAGATGACGTGCATGGTTGGCGATCAACGATATCCTACATTCATAATCCGGAACGATCCCAGTAACCGGACCATACGAACCTCTAGGCTTGAGGGAGAGTCTACCCGGCTAAAGGGATTAAGGTAGGCTCGTCCATGCTTCTTTCCTTGGCATCCTTGGCTTGAATCTTTCGATCAACAAACAAAGGCGCATGCTAACTATCATAGCATGTGGTCTCTGATCGCAACAATCCTATCCATTGCCGGTTTCATCTGCCAGTTCGTTGGCTTGAGAAGGTTACATTGGTCTGCCACCGTCATTCAGCTTGGAGTGACACTGATCATGACCGGCATCCGCTCCTAGGTTTGCAGAGACCTAGCCCAGCGGCCTAGATTCCGGATGTTCCATGCGGATAATGTCGATGATATTTCTATGAGTATTGGTGGCCTATATAAGCAAAACGGGGTTTCGGATGGGGAACTCGTAAATGATGGCTATCAATGGGACTGGAAGATCGTCGACAAAATGGAGAACTGGAAAAACGAGCTACACAGGAATCGACAATGCAAGATTCTAGCAGAGGACCCACAAATCGTAATACGGGCCTTGCTCGGAGAAGTGATTCCGGATACGGACAACCCGTGGATTGACCTCGCGAGTCAACTTGAACTTGCAACCGATAATATTCTAGACATATGGTACGAAGCTTTGAGAGAAAATTACATGAATATGGTTTCTGATTTCCACGAGCTGACCTGGTCGCTTCCGATCCAATCGGGCCGGATATCTGACCCAGATCGCTATATTGGCTAAACTTGAATCTCGGGAAACCGGAGCACTGGAATTCCATTGACTACGAATAAATAAATGCTGTCCTTTCTCTATGGATAAACACAATCAAAAGAAATCACAGGACCATGCTGTTCAAGGACCATATCAGATTGCTGGGAAACGGGTCTAACTACTCACTCACTGCCCTAGAGCATCTGCCTGACCGTATGGGGAAAAAATCGTTCTCCACCCCTTTTCTCCTTCGTATGACTATTATGAGAGATTCGATCGTCCCATGTTTGGATTTTCGTCATATTTAACCTCTCACGACACGTAGGTCTAAGACTGTTGCAACTGTTCTCCAGGCCCAGGTCACCAACACCCAAACAGTACCAACAAGGACTTCAACCGCAAGTATGTGATAGCAATGATGAGAAAACGTCCGGAGGATTTTGATCTTCACGGTTTTCCTATCCAGGACGATCATAATGCACGGCTGTACTTCCAATCCAATCTTCCAACGGCAACCCAATGCGCGCGGGAGATCTTGAGCTACCTCATTGAAGCGCTTGCTAGCTCCACCGAGAGAGCCTTGGAACCTATAAAAGAACCTCAGGGGGCGGGCAGGATTCAAAGTTTGATCCACTCGGTTGCCGTATACTAGATTGCATGTCAAGAGAATTACAAAAGTCACTGAAAATTCCATTGGCAGAAGCAAAAGCGATCGTCATCCCACCCTTCGCACGTCGTGGACGGTTGCCACTGAAACCAAGCGTACGTGCTACCCAAAACAATACGTCTTCAACGACGCCAGCGGAGACGGGATCTGGGTCGCGCAACTTGAGCAAATCAAATGAAACAGCGTGAGAATATGGCACGACAATCAACGAAGCAACATCATCTAGGGCGAAAGCATTTGTAAATAGGAGCAGGTATCGAACATGTGTGATCTATTGACTATGGGAACGGGAGCTCTATATATACTAGGGTACTAGGGTACATACATCACCCGGGCACAGACGTACCTCAGGTACATATGTACCTCGGGGATCGACGTACCTCGGGGATCGACATATCTCGGGGACAGGACTCAGGACAGCCATGGGGCATCATAGGGTACCACGGAGCACCATGGCTGACAGCATTGCCGCTTGACGATGCAGTACCCGCTCCGGGAGAACCAACGCCTGCTGCAAAACATTCGAGTAATAACAAGCTTGAAGAGAGTCAATGGGAAGTCTTCGAATCTTTAGTACACATGCACCGAAACCGGGACTGGAGGTTACGAAAATATATTCAGCGCACAACCATCGTATCTCCATATTGATTTCAGGCCGAAAAAAGGAATAGCAACCCCAAGACTCAAGCGTTATCTCATCAACCTTACATAATCTCACACTTTACAGTCGTATAAACATTATCCTTGGTCGCCCGGCTATACGGACACACCTGTTTCGCCTTGCTAACCACCTTCTCCAGATCCTCCTTTGCCAGACCCCGCACCTTGACAAGCAATTGAACCCTCAACCCCATGTCTAGATCCTTCATGCTGCCCACCAGCTCCACGGTAGATTCTACGATGGAGTCTTCGGTCTTGGTAGGCATCCTCACGCCGACGCTGGGCGCGACGGCGTTCATGGCGGATTGGAAGCACGCGCCGTAGCCTGCGGCGAAGAGTTCTTCCGGGTTGGTCTTGCCTTTGTCGCCGGTGCCGCCGAGGGCCTTGGCCATTGTTAGGTCGACTTTTAGGTTTTCGCCGTCGACGTGTCTGGGAGGCTGTTAGGAGGAGGGTTCTGGGAGCAATGCAAGGAAAGAAGGAAGACGAACCCTGTTCGTGCGCCTACGACGCGGGCGCGCGCTGAATAGAGACTGGGCGCTGTTTCGGTGTTGAGGAAACGACGGCAGGGTGATGCGATGGTGTTTCGTGGAGAAACGCGGATCGCTTGGCGGAGCATTGGTGTGAAGGTTCGGCTGGCCATTGTGGAAGAAATTTTATTGATGGTGCGAATTGCGATGGTGTGAGTTCGTGTTGAAGTTTGGTATATAAAGGATTTGAGTTGCGACTTACTCTTATCAATAAGAAATCGGGCCTACCGAGGCTCACCACCCAACCAGCCCCACAGCCCAACCAAGCCACCCACTAAAACAACCCCACCACTTCAACACACAATAACTCCATCACTATGAGCTCAATTGAGGCAGCAATTGCAGCAATTGAATTGCTAGAACCTATAGATAGATGGCAAGAGAATATGGTTGCAGCTGTGCAGCGCTTGCACAAAGACATAAGGGCGTCTCAACCTCCCGTGCTACCCAGGCTCAAAACCAGCAAGCTATCAACCTACAACAAGAGCAGGAGCTTGTACAATATATTGGACAACTTATAGAGCAAGGCTTACTACCTACACAAGCTATGATACAACGTTTTGGCTCACAGATTGCAAGGAGGGAGCTTGGGGTAAATTGGGTTAATTGTTTTGTGCAGCAATATCCAGACAAGCTCATCTTAAAATGGATAACAGGCATGGACAATAGTGGTCACAAGGCTGATTTAGGGAGGAAGTACAGCCTCTACTTTGACCTCCTATGCAAGAAGATTGAACAGTATCACATTGAGGCTGTAATGGGCCAGGCCCCAGACGTCTTGGCTAGGCCTAGACATGGATGGGATCCATCTATTCC
>ML976199.1:21848-45251 GCA_010015635.1 Clathrospora elynae | reverse complement strand
TGATAATATAGACCATGAGCTGCATACATGTGCCATTGTTGAGAGCTTCTCCCACTCGTTTGTGGTACAAAAAGAGCGTGTCTAAACGCTGGCAAATATGGGCCAGAAATTCTCAACGTGCCATGGGTCTTATCAGCACCGGCGCGTACTAATCTTATATCGTCCACTCATATGACACTTCTGCAAGCGCCACATTGCCGCTTTAACCTCTCATTACTCACGCTAAGGTGCCTAAATCTAGGGTGTGTGCTAATATACCGCTTTGCGGTTTCTGCTTACAGACAACCGTGCCCGCGCTCAACCGTATAGAGTAAAATTAAGGGCTTTCATGGCAGTCGCGCGACAGATTGCAGCGCTTCCCGTTCGCTCAGCGGTACTTAAGCAGTGTACCGGCGGATTAGTAGTTAGGTGGGTGACCACTAGCGAATCCCCGCTGTTGTATGTTTTTTTGCTGCTTTTTTTGGTTGCTAGGTTAATCTTATCAGCGTGTCGAGACATTGTGGTTGAAGATGGAAAAGATGTTGTCTTGGCAGATGTGGTTCATCTGCTAGGGGGGTTCACCCACATGTGGCTCAAGTTAACAATCAACTATTCTTTGTGAAGAGCTTCACATTTCAGCCAATTCGGCTGAAGGCTTCCTGCGGAAGCACCCGCAGCCGTAACCCTTTACGTCTGACAGATATACTTATATATCCATATATATCTCGCTTGTGGACCATATATGCGACGATACAGATATTCCTTCCAGTCCTGGTTCAAAGATTAGGTGAGTACCTCTCGTTACAGACGACTGCTGGGAAGGTAAGGCTTACGGTCGAATTGCATCATCTCCATCTTCAACGTTCGCAGAACACTGCGCTCTGGTCTGAACACCCATCCCCCAAAGAAACCCTTCAAGAAAAGCGCCAAGATCTCCTCATCAGAAAGCTGTTTAGGCAACTCGAGCGTAATGTGCCGTGTGTCGGACACTGGAGTGTGAGATTTTGGGTTTACGATCGATGCAGCTTTGGACTGCTTGAACGAGGCGGGGACGTCTGTGCTACTGAATATCCGTTTGCTCGGAACTTTACTACAACTGCATTGGATGCGCAGCATGTAGACGCTCGTTGTGGTAAGTGCTGCAGTTGTTGAGAGGGCGAGGACGTGATTCATCGTCTATACACCGAAAATGGTTCCAATGAAGGCAGTAGTACTTATCACGAGAGGATAATAAAACCTTCTAGAGGCTAACCTTTCAGGAAGCTTCTCAAAGTAACGGCGATCGAGGCGTAATATCCAGCAACAATGTTGGTCCCAGGTCCATCCGAAAGAGGCGCTTAAGGTCACCGGTGTATTGAAGGTAGGTCGCCGACCGCAGAGCGACGACCACAACAAACTTATCGTTGCTTGTAAGTCACGTTTAGAGGTTCGCTGTTCTCTAAGTTAGAATCCTTCAAGAACGCGCAGACTTACTGATCTGTTCCAGAGACCCCAGTCGCACAGCTAACTACCACACATTACCGTAGCGCGCCTTGCGGGTCTGTTGATTTATTTAGCAAAGGATCTCAGGGGTAGTCATACATTTGAATGAATGTCGACCCCCCTGATATCACTTCGTCATATGATTAACTTCGTCATGCTGACGACTCGTGTCATTGTGTTAGAGTCGAAATGGACTCACACATGACATAGAGAGGTCAAGAGGACATAGAAGATAGATAACAACAGCGTCAAGAGATCAAGCCCTCGTCAGAGGGTTGCTAAAACTGGCGCTCTCTCACTCTTGGCAGGGCTTGGCACCTCTCGGTAGAAGCCCCAGAGGGTGAATGTTCCACCTACAGGCCTGCAACCCGTGCCAGAGGGTGCAGAACGCTAAGAAACACAACAAGATGATTTCCTCTGCCTCTACAGGTAGGCTATTCCTGTGAACGCACACTTCTCGGTGCTTCTGCTAAACCAAACTCTCAAAATCCCTTGTTATCCAATCTTCCTTGTCATCCAATCTACCCCGTCATCCTTATGAAATGCTGTCATCCATAAAATGCTTTCACACTTGGCATGCATTTCGCAAGTTATCACTTCTCAACATATATTAGCTTGTGATATGCTTGCGAAAAGGGCACCTAAGCATATCACGACCTCCGCAAAGCGCGCTACGGTAGTCATTGTCAATAAAGCTAAATTGTTCCAAAGTATGAAATCAGGTCTACTTATTCACTAATATTTGGAAATCTTCCGAAGCCTATATGCGGGTAATCGAAGCTAATACTGGTCACGTCGGTTGACCAAACTTAATATATCCGCACTTTCGAAACAATCTACAATCGGTTACACCAGCCATTGAGACAACAACACACCCACGACCGGAAAAACTATACAAAATTAAAATGCATAAAGATAATTCATATGGGTCACCAGCTCTCTGCAAGATTGTCAACGATTTCGCTGCCTCTTCACAGGTATCATTGTTTTTCGCTTCCCACGCACTACCGACAAAATGCGATCAGCAGTTGCCTTGATCAGCTGCGTGGCCACAGTAGCAGCTCATGGCTTTGTCCAAAATGCGACCATCGGGGGAAAGCAATACGACGTACGTAGACAAATATCGAAACCCTGGTTCAAGCCACTAACAACGCCCCTTAGTTCTACAACGTATGTGATACAGCCACCTCCAACTGCACCTCACATCCTCAGCACATGCAAAACACGCATATTTCTAACCCGGAAAAAACAGCCATACCAGGATGTCTATATGAACCCAGCAGTAAGTTATCCAGACATGTTTCAAAACATCCCTCAATCACTCTTCTCTGCAAATCCTTCGCTAACACGTGGCCCCCCTCCTTACAGCCTCAGCGTATATCCCGATTCATCTACTCCAACGGGCCCATCCAAGACGTCTCCCTCGTCGACCTCGAATGTGGAGGTTCCACACCAGACGGCGTCGTCGGATCCAAGCCCGCACCTCTCCACGCCCCCGCCGAGGCCGGTTCTACCGTCAACCTGCGCTGGACGGACTGGCCAGAGAGCCACCAAGGCCCGATACTGACGTACATGGCTCGCTGCCCTGACAGCGGTACGTATTCCCCATGCCCAGCTATCTCCCAGTAATCCGGGGAACGCAAACGCAAACGCAAAACGCAAAACGCATGCGCGAACGCGAACGCGAACTAACGCCAACAAAGGCTGTACCAACTATACCGCCTCCCCCGCACCCGTATGGTTCAAAATCGCCCAAGAGGGTCGCCACACCTACGGGCCCGAGTGGCTGCAGAACGAATGGGCCACGTCGCCGCTCATCCCCATGCCTAACGCAGGGATCAATTACACGATTCCTGCTTGTTTGAAGCCAGGATATTGGCTTGTTCGCCATGAGATCATCGCTCTGCATTCGGCTTACAACTACCCGGGCGCGCAGTTCTACCCGGGGTGTCATCAGCTCGAGATCAAAGGGACGGGGACGACAGTGCCGAAGGAGGGGCTTGTGAGTTTCCCGGGGGCGTATAAGGGGGATGATAAAGGGATTACGTATAGTATCTATGGGACGGATGAGTATGTTATTCCAGGACCCTCGGTATTTGAGTGTTAGATTGGGATGGGTTTGGGGACGTGATTTCAGTGGGGGGGATGTTGCGGGAAGAGGTGGGGTGGAAGATCGCTACTGCTAGAGTCTTGGGGGCTGTTTACATTTAGCAGTGAGGTTACGCTCCTCTGCTATAGCACTCGCTCATATCATTATGTAATCGCCATTCTAGCCTCTTTTCCCTCGTCCAAATAAAGATACACGAATAACCATGAAATTTTTCTGCGTATTCTCCCCATCTCCTCAAACAAAAAACTACGAGAACATGACCTCTTGCACTCTTTGCATAAGACTAGCAATAAGGCATCCTGTCTACCTTCGCCATCTCACACGAACACGTTCGTCACCTACACATTCTTCAGTATCTCAAGCCTCAAGAGGTTGTCCTCGCCAACTATCGCCGAGGCAAACGCGCGGACATAGTGTGTGTTACGAAGCTTTTGATAAAACGCACAGGAGCACATCTATCTTAATAGCGAACGTTAGGTAGTAGTAGCAGGCGAAAAAAAATACATTGACGAATTAACCGCATTTTCCAAACATTTGTTTTAGCGGTAACTAGACAGGACAGCAAAGTGCCTGTAATGATGGAACCGTCTATTCTTTAAGTGAGGCGCAGGAAAGATTGGAGATAAGTAGCCATAGACATAGGTGGTTATGTTTTAAGAGGAAAGCAAAGCAGACACACTTTGTTATGGAGAGGAGAGGAAACAGGAGGAGACCCAAAAAAGAACAAGGGTGTTGCTTACAACGGCGGTCAGAAATGGCAAGCCATCCGCCCAGCCCCCCTCCCCAGGCCCGCAGAATTCAGCATAGTAAGAAAGACAGAGGCGGCAGAATGGTCAGGTACTGTGTTGAACCTAAAAAAAAAGAAAGGAAGCAGAGTTTGTTATCAAGACATCGCCCCAACATCTCTTCCTTTAATCCCCCCAAAAAATCATTGAAACTTGGCTTGCAGGTCTCATCATTTCGCCGAAACAACGCCTATATCCTCTCCCAACCAAATATCATCATTGTCGTATCGTCACAAGATCCAAGATAAGCTGCCCAAAAGCATGCTCAACGAGTGACGGGCTACACCGAGCCGTAGAATCAAAAAGCAAATCAAGTTTAGCAGGTGTGTCTTCACCGCCATTCCATGCAAGTGCTCGCAAAAATTAGCCGAGGAGAGTGTCCTGGGGTAGACGCTTAAGCGCAGCTTCAACGTCCTTGTGGTCGATGACAACGCCGCTTTCGGAGCAGCGAGCCTTGGCACGAAGTTCTGAGCAAAGGTTATCGATGTCGATGGTGCCGTCCTTGAAGTCTGGGCGACTCGAGAGCTTGTCCCTGGTCGTTGTTAGTAGATTAGTCGCTGTATTACTATATGATTGCACTGACCAGATCTTGTGACAGTTGAGCAGCGAGTTGATGTCCTCGCCCGGAACAACCTCATCGTCACCATCCTGTATGCGCTCAATCTCATCCAACGGATTCGACTTCTGTACAGCTGGTGTGTCGCCGAAGTGGAAGGGGCTGCCGTAGCCGGTGTTGAGGAAGGCATCGTTGAAGAAGCCACCAGTGAAGTCGCCGTCGCCAACAATAGCGTTCTGAGGGTCGCGGTAATCTCCGAAGAGAGTCGGATCGAACTGGCCGCCGTTCTGGTTCGCAAAGTAGTCGATACCGTTGAGAACGGTCGTGGAGGATTTGGCGGGTAAGACTGCAGCAAAAGGTGTGTCGTCAGATTGGGACATCGCACGGGGCATGGGATTGCGAGGATTGCCGCAGGCCATGTTGAGCTTTTCGCAGAAGAGAACCTCACCTTCGGAGTCTCCATGACACACATAACCGTCCGCGATCGTGTCCGCCTGCTGATTGGGCGAAGTGTGACTTGGCTCTGGCGAGGTGCCGCACGAAGAGTCCTGACAGGTCGGCGACGTTGATGAGACTGACGGAGAGGCTGAATGTGAGGACGAGCCGCTGTTGAACTGAAACACGCGCGACTGTGAGCCTACGGAGCTGTCGGTACTGCTGCGGGTGTTGTCTTTGTTGAAAGCGAAGAAGCCATTTAGGCTGCCAGAGCGTTGTGCGCCATTCATCGCGCCAGCAACGATGGGGCCCGGGGAGTTAGTGAGCGCGCCGTTGGACTTGTTCGTCGGACTAGAGATCTGCCTAGTGGTATTGGGACGGCCGGAGTCGTTGGACGAGACTGACGCATTCTTCGGCTTCGCGGAAAGAGGGCCGTTGTCAAGCAGTTGAGCACCGGGAAGTCGGCCGAAACGAGGGAAGTCGAAGGAGAAATCGTTGGTGGTGGTATTGGTGTTGAGCATGGAGCTGAAGCCGGAAGCAAGAGGCGGCGTGCGGTTGATTGCGGTGCTGTTGAGAGACAGGCGCTTGCGGTACTCGCGCAGCTCCATCTGTAGCCTCTGCACTTGTGCTCGGAGAAGACCGTTCTCTTGGTTCGAGGCGTCCGAAGACTTCTCGAGCTCCTGCACCTTTGTCTCTAAATCCTTCAGGTGCTTCTCCTTGCGCTCTCGGAAAGCTCGCTGGGCGGCGCGGTTCTGGGCTTTGCGCTTCTAGGTCTGTGTTAGCCTGGTCACTGTGCACGATCGCTCGCTAGACCTACTGTTGTGGGCTCGGAAGTCAGTGGCTTGCGACCGGGCTTCTTGGCCTGCTTGTCTTCGCCCTCCCGGCGCTTGCCGCCACCCTCCTCGTCGTCCATGTCGTCGTCGCCCGGACTCTTGCGCTTCTCGCTCGAGTCGCCGGGTGTGTCGCCGGGTGTGTCGCCGGGAAGAGCTCCGATCATGTCGCCATCGGCATTGTCAAAGTCGAAGCTCGTGTCGCCGTCGAGATAGTCGACAAACGGGCTCTCGTCCATACCCGCGCCGTTGAAAGCATTGGCGGGCGTGGATTGCTGCGGCGAGGTGAAGTAGGCGGGATCGAGGCTGTCGAGGGGATACGGGAACTGCGAGTTGGGCATGGGCTGCTTGTGCTTGGTGGTAGTGTCGAGGCCTGCGGAGAAGATGTCGTTCGGGTTCTGGTTGTTGGAGGCGAGGGCGGCGAGGAGAAGGTCTTGCTGGGTCGAGTCTAGGTAGAAGGGCGCGCCGTTTTGGAAGTCGTTGGCAGTGCCAGCCATTGCGAGGCTGTTGCAGTAAAGCTGCGGGGAGCTTCTGTATGGAAGTGTTCGCTTGTTGTGACGTCGAGTGGGGCTGTCGTGGTATCGCGGGCGCTGCACTGTGCGGGGGAGCGAGCTCGATGCAGTGTTGTGGTGTTTGTATGGATGACGCAATGCCGTCTGAAGCCAGTGGCGGCGGGGAGAAAGGGCGGGGCTGGTACAAAGGTGCCTCTTTCCGAAAACCGTGTACGTGTGCAGCTCAGTTGACAACAGCCGCGTAGGACAGTCGAGGATTACTGATCTGCGTGCAATGTGGTATGTAAGAGGAGAAAAGGAAAGGTGCGGGTCGCAGCCTCACTGCCTGGCGGCCGGCCTGGTTGGCTGCGGTACCCTAGCAAGTTCGGACGGATGACTTTTCGGTGCGGCGCCCTTAAGCTTGTCAAAACAGTGGTCGGCAGCAGATGCACAGCGGGATTAACGGCACTGATAGGTTGTCGTCGGGTGTGTGACTGGTCGGTAGAGGCATGCAGTGAGCAAAAGGGCGCAGTGAGGTTCCTCGTTTGATTGATAAGCGACCAGGCTTGGTGGGGTGCGAAAGAACGCCATCGAAGCACATAAAGAGTCTGAGAGGGCAAAATTTTATACTCTCTAATTTCACTAGTCAATTAGCGGACATCACTCGGGAATGCGGGAAGAGCGCTCAGCATGACGCACTGCATGGCTCAGTCATATCATGTGCATATGCAGCTGCATATACAGCGAATGCTATCACGTCCGCTGCGCATTATTCAACAACTTACATGTGTAGCTATTCGAACCATCGTCAGCCGATCAAAGACGCATGTTGACAGCGACCCGACACGTTATAGACACACGTCAAACCAAAGCACCGCCAGTGACGCACGGGGAACTGGTAGGGCTGAACCGGCTGAAGCTTGGAAGTGTGGAGAGGCTGGCCCGTGGGGCTGTGCGCCAAGCTCGTGGCTGCCTTTCCGAGCATCGCTGTTCGTCGCGACTGCCACAACTGGAACTTGCAGCAATTCACCCCGCCACAACAACAACGCGACCACAATCACGGGACCAGAATGGCGGACCAGGTTAAGCAGACGAAGCTCGCTATCAATAGCAAGAGGCAGGAGGTGCAGACACAGGAGGCTGCTCGTGCAGAATGGGTCGACCAGGTGGGCCTGCCGCACGATTGGTTGAAAGATATGTTTGCTAACTCCTCCAGATTGCAGAAATCGAGAAGCTAATCGAGGGCGGCGCGGACCAGGAGGAGATGAAAGGCATGCGCGTCGAGATAGACGAGTCAATCGCAAAGCTCGATGTCATACTCAACCGTCTGCGCCCCGAGCTCGCCGCGCTCGAGGCCCAGCTCCCCCAATCTGCCGAGCCCGCCGGCCCCAAGTTCGACCCCGAGAAGCATCCGTTGCTGCGAAAGACCATGGAGAAGCAGGAGCCCGAGAAGGCCGTCGTTTTCAGCACCGGCGACATGTGCGAAGCGCAGTGGACCGACAGGTCGTGGTACAAGGCCAAGATTCAGAGCATCCTCGGGTCCGTCTCGGCTCCCAAATATCTGGTGCGCTTCATCGAATACGACGACACCTTGACCGTTGACCGCAGCGCCGTGCGCCCGTTGCCCAGCAAGCGCAAGCGGGAGGCCGAGGCCGTCTCTGCCCCGCTGCCGTCTGCGCCCGTCACGTCGACCCCACACGTCATCTCCGGACCTGCCAGCATGAATCCAAATGCGCCGGCTTCGAAGAACACCGCGGCGACCGACGACATGGAGGGCAAGAAGCCTAGTAGGGTTCCCAACAAAGGTACACTCAAGAAGAGGCAGAGTGCGTGGACCGACTTCCAGACCAAGGTCAGCAAGAAGGGGATCGCCAAGAAGGAGTCCATGTTCCGTACCAGCACCGAAGCTGGCAGCCGAGGCGAGCATTCATACTCATTTACCATCTGCGGGCTATTACTAACTTCTGCTAGTTGGCTTCACCGGCTCTGGCAAGGGCATGACCGAGACCCACAAGCGCACGCGATACGATCTAAAGGCAGATGCTGACAAAGACGACGAGTATCCCGAGCCGACCGCGCAGAATCGCAAGCGCTTTTGAGCCGCGCGCGCGTCTACAACATGTTGTGGTATGTGCATATGCAATCGAACACATTTCGGTACTCTGAAACTTTGGCTTACGTTGCCCTCGGGCCAACTTCAGACCTAGGCACATCGGTCATGGCTACTTGGAGCGATCCACAGTTGGCCGAGACGCAGAGCTTGTTCGCTTTGCCCATAAGGAATTGACGCTGACTGGATGTAGGCCTCGACCTGTCGTTCCGGCACGGCTCGAAACACTTTCATAATGCATTGTAACGGCGTTTACGGCACCTGTATATTCTCGGTATGACTATTTTGGCTCACCCGTTTTCGCCTCTTGAGCCACCCCACTAAGCACGATGCGCTCAACAGGCGTTCGATACCCCGACCCGCCTGGCATGGCTCAGCAACACAGTGGAGAACGAGTGGAACTAGTTTTCTTGCCAGGTAAGATGTAAGATACTACCCCTAGATAGCTCGTACATTGGCGGCCACTCTTATATGTGCTATCCTATACCCCACATGATCCCACGCTGCATGCCCTATCAAGCGCCTGAATGAAGCGAATGGTCATAGAAGCTAGATACACATGAAAAAATTTGTCAATGTCGGGCCCTGTGCTGTGAAGATGTTAATACATTTGCTAAACAGCAGCTCCTGTATGGCACCAACAGCAACTGGATGGCTGAATACTTCGGGCTTGTATTGTCGAGCTTACATAAAGTTTACAATGATGCCCAAGTTCGTTCAGTAGGCATCAAGCGATTCCAAACAGGGTGGTCGCGGCTCGCGGCTTTGTTCGCGAATGCCCCGCGGCCCGCCACTGAAGCATCCTGGCGCTTTGTAGCTCCGACCTCACCCCATGCCTCTCTGCCCAAGCTATTTGCGCCGCGACAGACCACGACGAGGCGCGAGGCATGTCGGAGTCGCATCATAGCCTTGGAGGATTGGAGAACGCGCTTTCACTATGGAAGCGGACTGGGATGAGGTAAATACCCATGCAAGGCTGTCTACATCTCATCGCAGCCTTGGAGACAATGCCCTCGGTGCAAGCGCGTCGTGACTGACTGATGCACAGCTAGCGATTATTCAATTGCCAGCACCAGGCCCACATCTGGCCGCGGTGCCTGTATCGACATTCGCCTTCGATACGACGCAAGAGCTGCTATGGACGGGCAACAACCATGTGAGTAGGTTCACGCGCGACCGGCTCCATGTGCATCCAGTCTGACGATAGCTAGGGACGGGTCTCCTCCTTCTACGGGCCCCACCTCGAGCGCTACACCTCGTACCGCGGACATGCACTTCCCGACGGCCCGGTCAAGCAATTCCTCTTCACCGACAAGGGCATTGTTTCCATCTCTAAGCAGAGCGTTCACTACTCGCACCGCCGCGGACTCACACAGTGGCATCTTACGTAGGTTGGAATGCAATCGAGGGAGACAAAACAAGTGGCCAGCTGCTGATTCACGGCATGTAGGATCGCTGACTTCAAGGACCTGAGATGCATGAACTTCACCTCCAAGGGCACGCGCGAGATCCTGATCGCGGGGTGTCAGGACCAGATGTTCAAGGTGGACGTCGACAAGGGCATCGTCACAGATACGGTTCGTCTGGAACCCGTTGCAGCCATTCTCTGCTGACCAGGTGTAGCTTCCCGCCGAAGCCCAATATACCATCATGAAGCGCGCAGGACAGTATCTATGTGCCGCTACTAAGAATGGCGGCATCCACATCCTGGACTCAAACTCCCTGGCAGTAATCAAGACATTCGAAGGGCACACTGGAAGCATCAGTGACATGGACGCCAAGGGCGACTTCCTCGCGACTTGTGGCTGGTCCCCTCGACAACAGTATGCGTACATGCTCGACCCCTTCACCAATGTCTTCTCATTGAAGACACTGAAGCAACTTCCTCCCATTCCGTTTCATACTGGTGCAGCTTTCGTACGCATGCACCCCCGCATGTCGACCACGGCCTTCATCGCTTCGCAAAATGGCCAGATGCAGGTCATCGACCTCATGAACCCCGACTCGGCCAATCTGCGTCAGTTGAACCTTTATGAGGCATACCTAACAGGCTTCGAGATGGCGCCTTCGGGTGAAGCAATCACACTCGCGGACTCCAACTCCAACATCCATTTGTGGGGTTCGCCCACAAAAGTGCACTTCCCGGAGTACAGCATCCCAACTGAGACAGCAGATCATAACGTACCACCTCCGCCTACCATGGACTGGAACCCGGACACGTAAGTTGCACTGGAGTGCGCATGTGCTATGCTCACCCTCAACAGGCCCTTGAATACGGTTGGCATGCCGTGCTACAAAGAACAACTTCTGTCGAGCTGGCCAAGCCACATGGTTTTCGAAGTTGGCGCGCCCCCACCGAAGATCGACAGCGTGATATCGACCAACATGACGCACACCGAGATTGGCTTCTTCGCCAAGAACCCCAGAACGAAGCGCAGAAACCAAGCCGAAGCAAAACGGCAGGTGGACAGAGTGAGCGATTCGCTGTCAGCGCCCAAGTTCCTGAGCGAGAAGATGTGGGCTGCACCTTCCTTCAACGAACCCGATGCGAGAACGACGGAGACTATGGAAACCTTGACCGACCTTCACCTTGATGATGTGACTCGCAAAGACGTCCCTGCCATGTATGGGAACGTTGAGATCAAGTACAGCAAGTTTGGCGTGGACGACTTCGACTTTGCGTACGTGTCAATGGTCGTTTATCGTCAATCGTCTAACATAGCGCAGGTACTACAACCAAACGCCCCATTCTGGATTGGAGACTCACATTGCCAACTCATATGCCAACCCGCTTCTGCAGCTCTTCCGTTTCACGCCGTTGATTCGGAACCTCGCGCTACAGCACACTGCCTCGCCATGTCTGTTCGAGTCATGTCTTCTCTGCGAGCTTGGCTTCCTCATCGACATGCTGGAAAAGGCTGCTGGACTCAATTGCCAGGCATCCAACTTCTTGAAGACCTTCAGTGGGTTATCAAACGCAGTGTCGCTCAACCTGCTAGAAGAGTTCGCGCCCAATGTTGCGCTTACCAGTATGATCCAGAATCTGAACCGGTTCTTGCTCGACAAGGTCTCGGAAGAGTTTCGACAAATGCTGCCTGGTCATGCTGGGCCTTCCGCGATGGACCAGGTGCTGGAAACACAAGCGCGAGCGAGTATGAGATGCGCACAGTGCGCTAACGAAACCATTAGGAGTGGGAAGAACTTTGTCAACGAGCTCGTATACCCAGCAAAGCATGTCATGAAGAACACGCGGATACCACGCCCCACCTTCTCGCAGATCTTAAAAGCAAGCGTCGAGAGACAGGACCAAACACGGGGCTGGTGCACAAAATGCAACAGATACCAGCAGATGGTGCAGAGGAAGACGATACAGTCAGTTCCTGGCGTCTTGATGCTCAACGCGGCGATTCAAAGCCACGAAGCTAAGCTTCTGTGGGCACTACCGAATTGGTTGCCGCAGGAGATCGGGATCATAGTAGATCAAGGTCAGTTTTACTGCTTCGAGGGCCAGGATCTGAAGTTGCATTTGCAACGTGGCGTCTTTAACATCATGGTGTATGAGCTTGTGGGTGTCGTTGCGGACATCAACAGCGGAGAGCATCAGAAACCTCACTTAGTGGCAACCATCAATACCGCACCTTCGTCTCGCGAAGAGGATACACAAGATAGATGGCACCTGTTCAACGACTTCCTGGTAAGACCGATACCGAAAGAGGAAGCGTTAAGATTCGAACCGAGTTGGAAGCTACCTTCGGTTCTGACATTTCAGTTGAAAGTCGCTCGAAACAAGATCGACGACTCATGGAAAGAGAACCTTGACACCTCCATCCTATACCGCTGGTGGTCCTCCAACGCAGCACCTCCAGAGACAAAGTTCAAGCTCCTCCAGTCTCCCACCGAAGTCCCGCGCCCCGGCTACCCCGTTGCCATTGACGCAGAATTCATCCGTCTCCAAGCAGAAGAAATTGAAATGAAAGCAGACGGCACCCGCCAAACCATCCGCCCAGACCGCAAAGGCCTCGCCCGCGTCTCCGTCTGCCGCGGTGAAGGCGAACACGCGGGCCTCCCCTTCATCGACGACTATATCGCCGTTACAGAGCAAGTCGTCGATTACCTGACTGAATGGTCCGGCATCTCGCCCGGCGACCTAAGCCGCGAGACCTCGCCTCACGCCCCCGTCTCCCTCAAGCACGCCTACAAGAAACTCTGGCTCTTGCTCAATCTGGGTTGTGTCTTTGTGGGACACTCCCTAGCCAACGATTTCCGCACGATCAACATGCACGTGCCGAAAAACCAGGTCGTCGATACATCGAATTTGTTCTTCAAACCGGACTTCAAGCGGAAACTCAATCTCAAGTTTCTGGCCTGGTGCGTCCTCAAGGAGAGTATCCAGCAGGAGACGCATGACAGTATCGAGGATGCGGCTACGGCACTCAAGCTTTGGCGCAAGTATGAGGAGTTTGTTGATGCCGGTGTGTTGGAACAGATGCTGAATGATGTTTATGCAAAGGGTAGTTTGGTCAAATTCAAGGCACCCGGGAGTGGGGGAAAGGCGGTTGGTGCGCTCGGGCAGGGGTTTCAGGGTGGTGGTGGTGTTGGGGGTATGGCTGTGGCTGAACCGGAGCCGATGACTACGCCGAAGAAGGGGAGTTCGTTTGGGGGCGTGGGTTTTAGAAGTCCGTTGAGAAGGTGAGAGAGAGGGATGGTGAAATGGTGAAATGGAAAAAGGAATGGGAAAGGGGATGGTGAAAGAAATGAAGAAGGGAATGGAGAAAGGAGTGGTTTGAGGAGGGTGAAGTATCAATAGGTCTTTAGTGGTTATCGTGTATTGATAGCCAGGCTGGTATTAATTAAAGTTTTTACTTTGTTTTCTCCGTTTGTTGGGGGGGATTTAGGGTCGTGGTGGGATACTTTACTAATATGCAGCGCAAATAAGGAGAGGAGGGACTGTGATGGACACTAGCGCTCGTGCCAGCGGGGTATATAAATCCTCCTACCTCTCTTCATTCTTAACACACACACACACACACACACACACACACACACACACACACACACACACACACATAAACATAAACATACACACGACTATTCTTGCATACTCAAAGTATGTTCCTAGGCATGACGATGTCTGTGCGCCCTATTCCAAAACACAAGACCCCCTTAAACATGTTATACTATACTACACTATACTACCCTACCCCGTATGGTGCAGAGGCCATGGTGTTGAAAGAACACACAGAAAGGCTCTGCAAGTTTACCTGCCATAACATCAAAAGTTATGCTACCGTCCACAACTTGCCATACTATTGCCTTCTCCGCCTATACAACAGCAGCCTTACCTGCAGCAATAAACGCCCTACAAATTACCAATTAACAGAGGAGCAGGACCTTGACCTTGTGGGTTACCTTGATGCCGTTGACGCTATACTGGAGTAGATGAGAGTCCTGCGCAGCTTAGGAAGCAGTGGGCACGCCGTTAGCTTTAACGCCACCCAAAATACAAGCGCGTTAAAGCAAAGCCAATAGAGGCTTAACAGAAGCTTGCCCAGCAGCCTGAGGCGCTCAGCGGATGGTTTAGCCAGCTCAAAGGCTTTGTAGATGAGTATGGTATACTGCCAGAAGACTGCTACAACATGGATGAGACTAGCTGCCAAATTGGAATTGCCACAAATCAGTATGTTTACAGCAAAAATAGGCGCCAGGTCTTCATCCCCAATGCCAACAATTGCGAGCTTGTTACGCTTATAGAGTGTATAAGCGCTGGAGGCTTTGCTATCCCGCCTATGATCATTATCAAAGCTGCAACAATCATAGAACACTGGGTAGTTGATCTACCTGACAATTGCCTCATCAACTTCAGCAACAGTGGCTATAGCAACAATGCTGTTGCTCTTGACTGGCTTAAGTATTTTGACAAGATGACAAGGCAGAGGACCATAAGCGTATGGCAGCTTCTTCTGGTTGATTACAAGGGCAGAATAACAATAGAGGAGACTCCAGCTTGCAAGGTGGCCTTTACAGTCCGCCAACTTGTTGACCCATACACTAAGATGGTAGCAGCGCTGCAAGATGAGCGCGCTGCACAAGCTGTAACCTTGACCCAAGACTCTACCTATGGTACTCAGACAGCAAGCAACAGATCCCTATGTACTCTATGTACCCTACACTAAAGATTGTCTCTAAATGGTAAGAAGGAGCTTGAAATCATTGCACGCGAGGATGGGGTAGATAGCCTTGATGGTAGCAGTAGCGACAATAGCGCGGCTAGCACAAGTGAGGATGAACTCCAATATGACTAGGGCCTGCAGTGAGATGCATATAATCAAATGATTCATCTTGCGCTGTCTAAAATAAGCGTGTTTTCATCTATCGCTCCTTGTCTGCTATATTTTTTTCTTATTTTTTTCACTACCTTGACAACAAGCTTGTTCGATCTGAACCGTTACTTTAAGTGGTTCGTGAAGCGCCTGCGTCGCTATGCTCGTATAGAAAAGAAGTGCTAGAAAGATTTTTTTTGGCACAAGGGCGTGCAAGGGAGGGGTAGTAAGAGAGGATAATTGTAGGGGTTTTTTTTTTAAAATACGGTTGGAATTCAACACGCGGTAAGATGATGTTCATGTTTACGTTTGTATTATAAGAGAACAATGTAAGCGTATATAAACCATCTTACACTCCAACCCTGTTTTACTAAAGGAAAAAACAACCCCGTTTTACTAAAAGAAATTATTCAATAAACGTACAAACCAAGATGCCTACGAGGATTAAAACGCCCCTGTGTATTGTCTCAATCTTTGCTCTCTGTACCCTTCTCCTTCCCATATTGCGGCAATACCTCCCTTATCCTTTTAATGCTCGCCTTCTTCCTCCAAACACCCTTGTACCATTCTGCCAACGCAGGATAGACTTGTGCGTCCCAGTCGGTCCACTGTGAGATGAGTTCGTCGAGGATGGGCCAGGTGAAACAATCCGCTGTGCTGAACCTGCTCCCTGCAATAAACGGGGCGCCGGTTATTTGGAGCTGTTCTTCGAGGGTAGCTAGTGTGTTGTTGAGGGTATCGGAAAATGTGGTGGGAACGGCGCGGTTTGCCCACGCCTTCAGTATACGTGCTGCGAGCATCATTGTAGGGTACGCTTGCGCCGTTACCGTGTTGGCCAGGGGTGATGTGTCCAAGGGGTAGAAACGATCGAGATACAGCAAGATGGAGGACGACATGCTGACTTCGGTGTGGTGACTGTCGTTGTCGCGAAAGCTGATCTGGCGATCACCTTTGTATTGCAATACCGTCTCCAACTCCGGCGCCTCGAGAAGCGTGTAGGGGATCTTGGCTTCCGCGAGCGCTATCATGACTTGCCGAGTCTCAATCTTATTGTTGCTCGCAAATAGGATGGGAAAATCCTGGGGCGGGGGGGCATGTAAATGCAAAACGTCAAACCCATGGCCATACCACTCCTCCCAATCAAACACCGGGTGGTGGTTCTCGCGGCTAAACGCGCAGATCATCCGTTGCGCCTCTTTTTCATCACCATTGATGACGTCGGCGGCGTCGCGGTGCTGTTTTGCCGTTGCGCCTTGCCCCCAGATCACAGACTCGCGCCCGTCGAGGAAGGTGCCGATATGGCGGAATGTTAGGCTGATACGGATGCCGTTGAAGGAGTTTTCGGCTTCGCTGCGCTCAAAGGGGAGGCGCTTGTCGGGCATTATGCCGTGTAGCCATTTCTCGTTGGATTTGAGGCCGAGGACGAACATGGAGTTGTGCGGCATGGCTATGCGCTGGGTTTCGCGTTGTTGGTTGGCGGGTGTGTCTTCTGCAGGTGGGGTAGAGTCGGGCCCGGCAGTGGACGAAGCCTTCTTGGTGCGGAGACGCATTGTTCGTTGTGAGCCGAAGCTTACGTTGACGATGGATGAGCCTTTTACGATGTCGAGGGTCTTGTCAGAGTGTTCAGAGATGAAATCGTTGCCAGAGCGGTAGAGTTGAATTAGCACGTGGTTCAACGGGTGGCCGACGAGCTTCTCGGCTTGTTTCCTGATGACCTGCACCTTTGGCGAGAAGGTAAGTAGTGGCAGGGTCTGATCTGTGGGATGTCGATATACTGGCATTGAGCCATCTTCTCCGAATGCACCCTGGCAGCAGACGAGACGCGGGACCTCGCCCTGCTGGTGCAGCATCTTCTGCCATCGCACTTCATTATAAAGTTGGGTGAAGATGAGATCCCTGAGCGGCTTGGAAGTGTCGGTAGGATGGTGTAGATCAACCGGAAAGAAGTCGTTGATGATACGTGAATCGCCCTCTGCAATATGATCTCCTGGTCCGAGAACGGGCAAGTTCGCAAGCGACTGTAGCTTAGAGGGTTTGGCCATCTTGACGGGTGCTTCTGGTGTTGGTGACACACGTGCGGGAGCTTGGTTTCCAGTTTCCTTTGGCGTAGACTCTTCAGGTCGTGGTGTGGTAATTAATTCTGCAGGGTTCACATGAACTTCCTCGGTTACTCTGTCTTCAGGTTTTGAGGTGATCGAGCTCGCTTTCGTAAAACTGCTAACCGAGCCTCTCTTTGACTCAGACCCTGATTCGGATTTCGGCGCCCTAGACAATGACAGGCGGACCCGGTCCGAAAAGTCAGACAGTTTATTTCTCTCTTTGTCGTCACTGCCAGCCTTGGCAGAAAGTACTGGAACTGATGCAGCGTTCTTTAATGACTGGTGCTTACTTTCCTTCTCACGTAAATCTGCGACACTTCCGGCTTTTGCGACCAGTGATGTTCGTTGAGCGTCGGCCGGTGTCTGGGCCGGTTTTATTGTTGATGTGATTATGTTTGGTGGAGTCGATGTATTTGTACCATGGCGCACAGATGTGCTAGACTCAGCCTTTGCATGCTCAGATTCACCCCCAGTCTTCGACGCTTCTCCCTCCTTCTCTTTCTGCTTTTTCCTTGGTTTCGATCGCATGCGTATCTTGGTCTTCACAAGGTTCGGCTTCTCCTTCTCCGGCGGTGATTGCTGAGCGCCTGACAATGTCGCTCCCTGCACCAACATATCCGCAAACTGCTTGTCGCTAGGCTCTGCACTCTGCTCAACGGGTGGCTTTGCGACTGACTCGGAAATATCCTGCGTGATTTGCTGGCTCGAAGCAGCAGCTACAAGAGACAATGTACGCTGCTTTCCGCTAAGCACTCTCGTGGGCGATTTGGGATTGGAAGTGCGAGATGCGGGCCGTCCATCATCGCCTAGAGACATGCTACCCATCGAGGCTTCGATGGTCTTGTCACCTTTCGAGATCGTTCTCGTACCGTTGGACAAGGTGGATGGCTTCTTCGTTGTTGCTGTGGGCTCTCGTGCGATAATCTCCTCGCTGTTAATGAGGTACGCGTCAAAGAACTCTTCCATGCGCTTCAAAGCCAGATCATGTCGGGTGCGCTTGCGGTAGCCGAGACAGTCCTCAATGACATTGATTTTGACGCCATGCCGTGCTGCATCGATGACAGTTGCCAACACAGAGATGTTCGTGATGCATCCGCAAATGTAGAGTTCCGTGACAAGTCTGGCACGCAATGTCATCAAGAGATTCGTACCCTGGAACGCGGAGTAGTTTGTCGTCCGAATCACCATGTCCGCGGGGAGCTCAAACTGCCTCGCAATAACGTCCGCGAACTCAGCGCCATGTGTGTGCGGTACACAAGCCGGGACCTTCTTCTCGCTCTTCAATAGGAACAGCTCATCGTCTTCCTCCGCCGAGGCGATTGCGACCTCCTTTGGGATCGCCTTTCTGCGTGCCGATACGCGTTTCAGCAAGTCCAGGGCGCGTTGCTTGTGCTTCGACGATCTTGATTGCGCCGGTAGTAAACTCGCTTCTTTCGCCAGCTCTTCGTCGCCTCCCTCATTGCCACTCTCTTCTCCATCGATCAACCCACCCAGCACGAGCGCATCTCCTTCGCCTGTATTCGCATCCTGGCCGATTCGATCCGCCTCATACAATGTTTGGACCCATATCACGTTGCCATTGAGCTCTCGGAACTTCGGAATCAGGGCCTGAATGCGCTCCAGGAAGCCTTTCTTGACGTTGACTGGGAGGCGCCCATCCGGTAGCACAAAGTCATTCTGTAGGCCAATGACGAGAAGCGCTTGATGCGTCTGGAAGTGGGGTTGGTTCTGGGACACGAGGTCCATCAAAGATGACATTTTGGACGCCATGTTGAAGAAGAAGGCCCTTTGGTCAGGCCAGGAAGCAGCGGTCAGCCACGCACAGTCCAGGTATTAAAATTGGTCGAGCATGTGAGACGTGTTTTAAGTGCAAAGCTTTCACTTCGATATAGGTGGCAAATGGGTCTAGGAGTGAATAGATGGGATGTTAGAAGATTTAGTACATATCGTTACATGGCAAACAGGGCTATTAGCGAAACGACTTGTCGGTTGGCCAGGCCAAGAACGAAAGGATCATCCTAATGCGGAAAATGTTGCGCGTCAATCCACAGCTGCAGGGATCACCACATTCAAAGAGCTGCGCTGCAGGATAGTGTTGCGCAGGCTTTGGACGTTTCCAAGCAGTGGGGATCTGTGATATTGTCAATGTTTGGCGGCCGCTAACATGACCGCCCACCCCCGCCGTTAGCGCGGGGCAGCAATATCAACGGGCAACGGGCGGTAACCATATACGCTCATCTACTACGCTCTCCTGTAAGCTAAGCACGTTCGACTCCGCGGTCAATATCCTGTTGGCATCGTAATATTCATCCTCATGATCATGTCTCTCTGGCCTATGCCTACCTTGACAGACCCCTCGCTCAACTCACCCTGGGCTATAGGCCGTTCAATATAGCGCACCAACTAGCAAGCCTAACTAGACCTCACTCCTCACCGCCAGATGCTCTGCGCGCAAAGTCCCAAGTCTTCCTCAAACCCGGGAACAGGTCGAAGCACATGATCGCTCTCGCCGGACCCAGGACACCGGGAGTAATGTCCTGGGCTCACCTATTGCCAAAAAAGGACGTGATCTTCCGCGAACCATCGGCCTTGGATGTCTTTGCCGCACTTCCGTTACTCGTGGCGCTTCTAGTAGATTGCTTCTTCGCAGATGTTGACTTCTTCGCAGAACTCTTTGTCGGAGACGCAGGCTTACTACGTTTGGTCTGCGGCTCAGCATCTGCGGTGCTACCAACGACATCCTCGTCGTTGCGCTCTCGCTTGATGCGTTTTGGTTCGTCGATAACTTGTGATCCTGTTGTTGCTGGAACGGGCAATGGCGCGTTGTCTTCGGTACCTTCCACGAGGTCCGTTGTCACACGAGTTTCACTAGCGTCGTGTTCGACTTTGACATGGCCCTTCTCGTCGATCGACTTCTCCAGGTCATGCTCCGCTTTGCTGACCGTTCGCGCGGCTGTCTTAGACTTGGCGGCTTTTTGTTGGTTACCGAAGAAGTTGGCGATATTGTTCTTGTTGGCGGCGCTGTCGATTGGTACGAGGAAGGAGGGCGAGTTGTTGCCAACTTTGCCCACGTCTCTGCTAACCTGGTAGCACTCAAGCTCGCCTTCGTAGGGTTTCAATAGCGACTGCAGGTCTTTGTTCCACTCTGTGCGGTTTGGATCTAGCCAGGTGCGAATTGCGTCTGAGCCGTTGTCGAGGATGACGGGCATACGGTCGTGCAGAAAGTTGAGCTGTTTGTTCGAGTCGGTGGTAATGATGGTGTAGGTGAACAGCTTCTCGCTAGAGTCTAGAACGGCTGTCAGTACGCCGTCCAATGGTGCACAGGGCAGGACTGACGTTCAAATTGGACACAGTCCCAGAGACCCGCTAGGCACATGAGCTGGCCGTCCTTGCGCCTGGTAAAGTGTGGGATCTTTTCTTTGCCGCCTTTCTTCTTCAGCCACTCATAGAAGCCCTGTGCCATAATAATGCAGCGCTTTTTTTTCTTCATCGTCGTCCACATGCCGCGGTCTTCGACGAGGGAGTCGTCGCGGCAGTTGATCGTTCTCATCTTGGAGCCGTAGTCGGGATTCCGCTTAGTCCAGAAGGGCACGAGCCCTGTCGCATTTATCAGCGGATGGATGAGAGCGTGAAGGACGCTGTGCGCGTACCCCATTGCATCGACTGCAGCTTGTACTTGGTATCGCCCGTCGCACCTTCCTCGGTGACCTCTGGCTCAGTTCCTACCTGCCTTTCTTGCTCACCGCCACTGTCGGGGCCGTCTGCTCGGTATACGAGGCCGTGGTAGCCTGGGGCGAAATTGTAACTTTGGTGCACGTCGTCGTCGCCGGGCGTTTCTTCGACCGGCATCTGCGCCAGCTCGAGCTGCTGGCGCACTTCCGATGGCCGCTGGACATACTTTAGCTATATGACAAGTATCATGTAATCAAATACACCCACCAGGGCCAGCACATAGCGGCCGCACATGTTGCAGGGCCTCAGTGCATTGTTTACAGGCGTGAGGTCGCTGCCGAGGACCGCAATGGCAGCGCGTTGGTGATTGGCTACGTCATGCAACGAGCTTCAGCCCTACGCGGAACGCACGCGACGGGCACTAAAATGTTCGTCCCGTCATGCACCTGATACACCAAATATCCATTGTCGTCTATTGCGTCTTTTTGCCTTTTCCCAGCGCACCATGTTTAGCAGGACGATACCGCGAGTTACGCCTCGATTGGGCACATTAGCCCGATGCGACGTTCAGCCGTCAATACCGCGATGCGCAAAGCTGTCGGCAAAAACATGGCAATCAGCGCAGAACCAAGTGGGAAGGCGCTATCGCTCTGCCATGGCGCGACAGTTCAAGGAGCAGTACCATAAGAGTCCTGTGCTGTTCCCGTTCGCTATTGGAGTGTAAGCTTGTCGTTAGCCATGCTCGATTCGCCAGGCTAATCGTAGCAGCATCACCCTCGTCTCCGGCATCTGCGTCCTCTACATCCCGTGGTACTACAAGAATATCATAATCAAACCCTACCACAACTTCCCCGAACCCGTCGCAAAGAAGCTGCGCAAGGCCCTCTTTTACAGCCGCGGCAAATGGCTCGACATCCGCGAGGCCAACAAGTACTTTCGCCAAGCCCTCGCACTCGCCGACGAGGTGGGCATGGATCCGTTCAGCGACGAGATCATGGGCGTCAAATACACAATCGCCGCCCTGTTCGAGGATGCGGGTTACTACAGTCTGGCTATTGACGTGCTGGAGATTATGCGCAGCGACTGCCAGAGATGGGTGGATGAGTTTTCGGACAAGCATTGGACGACGGGGAACCGGAGTCGAGTGAAGAAAAACATGGTGCAGATCAATCTCAAACTGGGGCAGCTCTACGATACGAGATATGTCAATGAGCCAGAGAATGCGGAGAAGCGGCTTGTGGAGGCGGTCGAGAGTGCGCTGAGGGAGAAGCAGAGGAGGGAGACGGATGGCGTGAAGATAGGCGAGGGCCCATGGATGACCGACGATGAGATGGGTGGTACTCTTGAAGGTACGGTACACGCGTCAATGCACAACACATGCTAACCTGTGCAGCTCTTGGGACACATTACGAGCAGTTCGACTCGCACTACCTCGCGACACCACTCTTCGTCAAGGCACTAGAGCTGTGTCCGCCGAACTCATGCCACAGCGTCGTCTTGAGTACGATCTCAGTCCCGTCTCGGTACCATACATTACTGACTCCCTCCCAGTGAACAACATCTCAACCTGTCTCGTCCAACAAACTCCTCCTTCCTCCGCCGATGCTATCGCTCTATCCTCCGCACCCTCCGACTTCCCCGTCACAAACACCCCACCGCGCGCTCTACTCATAGACCAAGCAAGGCAATGGGCGATAAAAGCACTAGCGCAAGCAGGCGCAATTAAATCACCGGAAAGGAATGAGGAATGCGACATGGGCTGTGCAGTCGCGACACACAATCTCGGCGAGTTCTTCGAGATGGAAGGCAAAGTCCAGGAAGCGCGGCAGAAGTACGAAGAAGCGGCCAGTCTAGCGAAGAAAATAGGCTTTGCCGAGGGGCAGACGAACGCGCGAGCAGGCTTGAGGAGGGTGAAGGATCTGGAGAAGGCCGCGTGAGGAACGAGGTGTGGTGTGACCCGGTAGGATTGTAGGTGTAGAACACAGAGTGGGGAGCGCGACCCTCACACCACTCTGCATGTCCTCATCTTGGAAACTCTTCCCGCCACAACACTTACAACAGATGAAGACCATTAGCCGCAATCTATCCTCACTACCCCACCAAGCGCGGTCGCTGGATCGGAGCGAATCAATGCCCGAACCCCTCCCGCCCCTCTTTTCATTAGACACGTGCATCCTGGCACCAAACGCATATATCACGTGCAACACCCGTATATAAACCTCTCCCCACCTCCCTTTCCCCATTCTTCCAACAACAATACACCCATCATTTTCTCCAAAAAGATATCCTCAACATGTTCATGGTGTCTTGTTCCCCATTTCTCTCAAAACAAACCCACGTCGTCCACATAGTGTGTGTCTTTCTCCTCGTTTTCTCTGCATACAAACCCTGGTCCTCAAAATGCTGCTTTCCCTACTCTACTCCTTCTTCCAAAATATACACATTGCTTGGATCGGTATTTTCGCTGCTTTCCAGAAGCTACAAGAGAAGCGCAGCATGGGAGTCGTTTCTTCCGAAAACGTTGGGTAGAGAGG
>ML976197.1:19876-46549 GCA_010015635.1 Clathrospora elynae | reverse complement strand
CTGCTTAGCCCTCCACTTAACATCCCCCGGCTTCGGCCACCGATAATTAACTGGGCTTTCACCACCCACAAAGACGCAAATATCATACATCAGCCCGCCAACCAACGCGCCACTGATACTCGCGCCCCAGGAGCCATACGCCCAGTACCCACCTGCGAACGCATCCTCGTATCCAACCCACAAAGCAATGAGTCTAGGACCGAGATCACGCGCTGGTGAGATGCCGAGACCGGTGTTGTACCCGAGACCGACCATGGTGACGAAGCCGGTGAGCCCTATGATGAGGGCCGTCATGCCTTGGCCAGGTGGAGAATTCTGGTCGTCGCCGAGGGCGAATATAACGCAGACGAAGATTGCCATGTAGACGAAGTCGTTGAAAAAACCAGTTGCTATGGAGAAGGAAGGGCCTTTAGGGAAGAGGGCTTTACCAGTGATATCGAGGGTAAGGCCGGGATCTACTGAGAGGATAGCATCGCGGTAAAGACTAACGGGGGTCAGCATTCACACTGGTTTTGGTGATGTCTAGGATACTTACGCGTACGCTACGGCTCCGGCAGCAAGACCCGCCAGCAACTGCATGCAGATATAAACGATTGCCATTCTCCAGGGGAAGCCACGATATACTGAGAGCGATATCGAAATGGTAGGGCTCAGGTGTGCACCACTGACACCTCCACCGAGATAGATGCCAATCATGACTGCGAAGCCCCAGCCCCAGGCTTGCGTTTCGAAACTACCGGTGGATTGCCCAGACGTGGCGACGGAAAGATTGACACACAAGCCGATTAAAAGGTAGATAAAAGTCTGTGAAGTCAGTCAGTCTGGATCATGTGCAATATGCCGATAAAAACGTACTGCTAGGAACTCCGCTGGCGCTTGCGGATACTGTGCGCGCAACCTAGCGATAGGATTGCGGTACTGATTGTAAAACTCCCTCTCTACTGCTTGCTCCCGTTGCTCGATCTTCTTCTTCTCTTTCTGGGATTCAGAGGACGCATGTGTATCCAATTCCTGGAGCGGAGCAAGACCATCCTGCAGACCAAAGTGCTGTGACTGTCCTTGTGCATCGGAGTATTTTAAGCCATGTTCATTGACTGGTGCGCGTTCTCGGCCTTCGTGCTCGTGCTCGGCGTGTTCCCCACTTTCGTGAGGTCGATCATGGCCATGAAGCACCTCGTTGGCCTCACTTGTTGGTACCCGTCGCATGTTGACATTCCGACCTTCTATAGTCGTTTGGAAACGATCTGGATCGCAATATTCATGCGACTGGTGTCCACCTGCTAAAGCAACTTCAGAGTCTTCCGAATCTTCAATCTTTCCTGTCCCCGCAACGATTAGCAAGGTTATTCTCAGACGACGGGGATTGAGAGAAATGGTGTATGAACTTACCCTTGCCGTCGTCAAATTTAATGCCGTCCTGTCGGTCAACACCATCTTCATCTTTCTCATCATCGATCGTGTATAGCGACTTGTGCATGTCTCCTCTACCCCACCACATGCCACGGCGTACGGTGCGCGGTAACGGTGCGCCTAAACCAAAGACCGGCTTAGGCTTCTGTTCGTTATACCAGGGGTTCAACGCGAAGTAGTCGTTCTCGACATCCACAATTTGTCGTTGCTTCTTCTCTGGTCTGCGATGGGGTTCTTGATTGACATTATTACGAGTGGATCGATTCGTCCAAACAGTACGAGTAGATCCCATTCGATTCGTACCCGTCGAAGTCGTACCGTTGCGCTCATGCTGAGGACGCGGTCGGTAAGACTCACCCATGCGTGCAGTTTCATCTCTCCCAACGATTGGTCTGATTGAGGAATTATGCTGCAGATTCGATGGCCTGACATCGACCGTGCTCTGTGGTATTCGTTCGGTCGTGGCAGTGTTTGGTCTTGATGAAGTGGGGCCCTCTGGCTGTTCTGCTACATAAAGTCAGTATGGCGGGTTCAATCTGCCATCCAAGCCGATGCAGATGCAATAAACTTGTAGACAGGGAATGCGCAGGATTTATACACTTACTCTGCTCCGCTGTGTTTGGTGGTTGTTGCGACATATTGTACTTGCGCTCTTGTTGTTCTCCAAAAAGGGCACCCGGCCTTTATGGACCTGTTTGATGATTTTAGAGATCTTTAGTAATGCGCCGAAGCAAGGCCAGCACGCAGCATGGTGAAATAGTAACTTCGACGTTTGGCCATGGGAAAGTGAAGAATTGCATCCATGACGTCATTTTCGGAAAGCTTTTGCCTAGCTTGGAAAAAAAAACCAGTGTTTTCGGAAGATTTTCGTTGCGCGGGAGCATACCCGCCAATTGCTTTTTTCCATCTTCATATAGAGTGGGTAGACTCTCCTCTCGTACAAGGGGGGCTCATGAGCAGGCTGCCCCCCCTGACGGCACCACCAGTCTTGGCAAAGGAATGGGCTAAGATTGAATTATCAAACTTCTCAAAGTATGTAAATAGTATGAGGAAGCGCTGCCAGGAAGTTATTAATGCCATTGGTGGCCATACCAAATTGTAGTTTAGAACAGAGGAAAGAAGAACCCGGACGTCTTTTTGCCCAGATTGGTGGGACTAACAGGGGAGGTGGGGGGCAGCCCGTTCATGAGCCCCTTGTAAGTCCCCTTAAAATGGCCAACACTGATAAGACGACGATCCTGGAAGTTGAGGCGTGCCGTAACCTCGTGCCAATCGTGAACTCTGCCCAGCATGGCGGTTGCGGTGATACAGAAACAGGAGCCGCGGGTTGTGTAAAACCTTGAGCGCGAATAACAAGTCAACATTCAACATGTAGAAGATGTGCTCGGCAGTCTGGCAGACGGGATGGATTATCCGAGCGCTAATGAGAGCTCTGGCAGTTAAAGAGGGGCAGGCAATAAGTGGCCTGCACCTGGTTGCTTGTTGCCCAGGTGACGAATACCACAGGTCCCACATGCACTGGAAACCTAACGTGAGGGCTTGCACATAATCACCACGTATTCCGGAGACGTCGGGCTCGATATTACCAGTCTTGGGATTGCTACAGAGTTTGCTACAGAGTCATGTCTACATGTTCGAGATCCAAGTTGCAGGGTCACACCAGTAGATGCATGCGACTTCCCGCTACCGCGGTGGCGATGCACTGATAATGTCCTTCGGAAGGGCTCGATGTGGAGCTGTAGTGCCCAGCACTGGGCGAGTTCGGAAGACTCCCACGCCTTTCCGTCGGCAACTTACATATGTACATGTGAAAGCTCGCTTCTCCGTCTCATGATACTGCCATTAACTTGTTCTGTTCCTGAGCTAACGTCAAGCCTTCGGGTGCTTGTCGGAACAGTACAATTTCAGATTGCTTGAAGTAGCGTCGTGCGTCTGAAAATTCGTCAGTCTGATAGCTTATTGCTGACGAGCTAATATACCTTCATCGATAAGTACCAAGCTCAGGTAGTACCGCGTGGAATACTTCTTGTTGACTTCGCGGAAGGTGGGCGTCAAGTCGAAGCCACCAAGGAACAGCCTGATAGGGATCGTCTCTCCTGCAAGATTGTCAGCTCTGTTTCGCGACTAAACAGTAGCCCTGCATACCTCGCGACGGAGAACCGTCCATGATCTCGAAGCGCACCAGGGTCTCGCTCTCGTTGTACTGGTTGGGCGCGGCGCCTGTTGTCTCTCTCCGGATTATGGAGAGCTCCATGTGCTTGATCTTTAACCGCACAAGCAGGAAGTATATTCGGCCCACGATGACGTCCTTCAGATGGTATTTCGACTTGGAGTACTCAAACTCGATGTGTAGGCAGTCCTCGATGCCAACGTCCATCTTAATGGAGCTGTTGGTCTCTGGCGGTATCCGGTACGAGTATACCCAGAGGTCCTTCTCTCTCACCACGTCAGCCATCCGCCGCGACACGGTTACGCGCACAAAGTAGCGCAGCTTGACGTTGATGCCGTTGTAGGACTCATACTGCTTCTCAACGTTCTTGAAGTTGAATTCGAACGTCTGCGGGTGCTGAAGCTCGCCGGGCGCTGCGAGCTCTTGGCCGAGGGAGAGAAATTCGTAGTGGTTTCCGCGATCGAAGAACATTTCTGAGGTATTGTATCAGCATCATGTGCTTGTGGGGCACTATGCTTGAGCCTCCATAAGGTCGCTACGTACCAATCGTGCCAATGAACTGGACTTTGATGCCTGTATGTTCCAGCCTCTTGCCATCCTTTGGCCGCACGGTGACCTGTCCCTTGACCGACTCGCCGTCCAGGTACAGCGGTACCTTCTCTTTGCGGTTCTTGTCGAGCTTCACGTCAACGGCCGAGCGGTCATCGAGGTCCTCCAGCACAATGTCGATGTCGACCGGGGTGGAGAAGAAGTAGGACATGCTCGGCAATGGGGCGACCAGCGTATTAGCGCGTTCCTGGGTGCGATGCAGTGTCAATGGTCGCGTCGGTGGTCGGCAGAGCTCAACTGAGGTTGCCGTGATGCATAGCTGCGCCCCAGATGTGGCAGTTGCCGGATGACGCGCGCTTGTCCTGCTTGGGCATGTCACGTGCCGAGTCTGCCCCGCCCTCACAAACACCCCAGCTGCACCCACTGCCGTTGCATCATCGTTTTTACCACATGGCACGCCGTGTCCTTCGGCATTCTATGTATGGATCCACGTCATGTCTTACTGCGTCTTTGCTCGCATCACCTGGCCCTCTCGCATCCTTCGCGGAGCACAGCGGAGAGGCCTTCATCTAGGCTGCGTCTGCGATTGCGCCGCAGAGCCTTTGCAGACGACTTCGCCGGCCCGAAGCACTCCAGACGCCTCGCCTAACCCCCACGCGCCATTATCAAACAGCTTCACATCGCGTGGCTGCAGCCGGTGAGCTTCAGACTTCCCCACGACGTCTTTCCCACGACGTCTTTCCCTTTCCGACAGACGGCTTCGTGGTAGCCTGCGCACACTTTGGGCGCGTGCCATGATCTTTGTGGTGCGCTGAGATCTGCCCTTCCAGACTGCTGTTGTGAAGCATGCAAGATGCAGCCGTACCTGACGATGACTGGGGTGCAGCATGCGGGGAGCTGATCCGCCATGCCCACCGCTACCGGTCCACTTTCAAAGCCCGAGTTTAAACTTTCTCTTCTCTCCAGGCCCGGCTTGCCGGCTGTTACAGCCGTCTGAGACCTAACCCGAATTCTCTGCCTGGCCTTCACTGATTCGCCGTCGACACGTTTCGTCGTGACATCGGAACATGGCTACGAGAGCTACTAGGCATGCCATCCCACCCTTACCGGCATGCGTCGCGGGAGAAATTTCCAGACGACTATTGCCTTGCGCCTTAAATTGCGCTCTGCCCCTGGACGCAACGGGATATTCTAAATGGCTTACCATCAACCTATATAACTCTGGTTACATTCGCATCCCAGCACACTATACACCCTTCGGAAGCGAACCCCGTTGCTTTGTCCTTGGAAGCCCAACTCACATACTAGCGCCTTCCCAGAGCCTCAACTACCACAGACGTCCGTCCTTCCGTTCCGTTCGTTTCAGTAAAACACTTCATCATGATGCAAACCGTGGAGCAATTACAGCCAAAACCTATAAAATATGCATCGCTGCCCACACCTCCTACGTCCAACACCGGCTCACCGTCGAATACATCGTCCACTCTAAATGCCATGAAAGCTACCAAGATATCGATTTCTCACCATCACCACATACTCATTGTTACTGGCCCGGCAGGATGTGGCAAGAGCACAGTCGCGAGATACCTCGCCGATCGCTATGGGTTTGACTACATTGAAGGGGACGAGGTTAGCGACCAGCATACGACATATCTCGCATCCCGCTAACTTCCTCTCAGTTCCATCCTCAAGCCAATATTGACAAGATGGCCGCCGGCATACCCCTAGACGACATAGATCGATGGGACTGGCTCATTCTCTTGCGAGACGAAGCGCTCAATGCCCTGAAAAACGGCTCCAAGGGCGTGGTTGTTACCTGCAGTGCGCTCAAGAAAAAGTACAGGGACGTCATCCGAACTGCGAGACTCTACGACGAAGACCCAAACGCAAATATCCACTTCGTATACCTCCGCGCCGACAAGCAGACCTTACTAGCCCGCGTACGCGCCAGACAAGGACACTACATGAAGGATGCCATGGTGGAGAGCCAATTCGCTGCGCTCGAAGAGCCCGATGAGACCGAGTGCAAACAACTGAAGGACGTGGAAATCATCGACGTCAAGGGCAGCCTGGAAGACGTCCAAGAACTTGCCCACATCGCTGTCGACAAGGTCCTCATCATCCCCAGCGCGCGATGAGACACGGCACGAGATAAGCTGGCTCTGAACATTTTACGACTTTCTTTTTTTGTTGCATAGATTCGGTTTTTTAAGCGTTCAGTATTGCGAACATTGACATTACTGTTTGAAACGGCGCAAACCGATATTACTATACCCTTTTCAAGCTAGCAACAACGAGCAGACACGAAAAACAAATACCATCACATACGTGACACGCCAACATGCATGTTCACGTTCAGCTTGTTCGCTTGTTCAGGTTCATTGGTATACTAAAACGATGTGTGGCTCACACTCCAAGAACAGTAACAGATCCGCTAGGAGTACCGCGTTCCGCTGACGGTCAACATAACCACCGCCATAACGCAACCACACAAAGATGGTTAACGTGACATCGATCAGTCAGTTGAGTGAATAAGATCAATAGAAGATGCATCTACTTCATGGTACAGCCCTGACATGTTCACGATGGGCCTATGTCGCTTAGGCGCGACTCGCAATGGTCCGATTCTTGAGGAATGTATGGGCCAAGCGTGACTGTACCCGAGTTCTGTGTCCTACATAGGATCAGTATAACTGAGACGTTTGGTTTCGACATTTGGATGCGTTCTGGGCCGCCTGGATACTCTATCTCGTCGACGCTCATAGGAAAGAGGGCCGGAGTACAGGTGGAAATTACTGCCGACAGCATCTATCCATGACCTGACCCGGCAACAACATCTCCGAAGCTTCCTCTCGTAAGGTGAAGAGGAGGATTTCATCCGATAAGGAGGTCCTTCGAGGTTAGAAAGGGGTACAGCCCCTCATTCGGTAGGGTTCGTGTCGAACGTGCGCTAACGTCGTGACTGTAGGATCGAGCGTGATACCGTTGATAGTAGCTCGCACATTTTGAGTTTTCGAGTGTTGCACTGATCCGTATTAATCCCGTCGTTCACGACGCAGTCTGACATGATGCGCGGATCCCCACCTCAGCCACCACCATCTGGTCTTACATCAAGGTGGCCCAAGCACCTCGTTACTGGTAAGCGCAGGCCAGTGCGAGAATCGCTTTCACAATGGCGAGGTAGCTTTTCAGCAGACGCTCCGCCTAACCCTAACCCTGCGTAGTCGGTGAGCATAGAGTGCTTATGCGTCTAGACGTCATGGTAAAGCATCCTACGCTAAGCCCCCGAACACACGTAGGATCGCACAAGTTTCGCCGATTCCATTTGCTGAGAACAAATCAGTGGACGGAGGAAGTGGGGCTAATGTAGAGAAGCACGTCGATGGGGCTGTTTTGTCTCCCAGTACGTGGGGTGCGATTCAACCCGGAGAAATTCATAGAGGGCGTGTAGCCTAGGACCGGATTCGAGTGAGCTTTGAAGCGCTCTTCCTCACTAGTCCTCCTTTCTTGTGCGTACGAGGTTGCAAGAGATCGTGCCTGGCGTTCATCAGTGAGGTTTCACGAGCTAGTCTATCCGAAGGAGTTTCTTCTTGATCGAAGGCAAAATGGGGTCGTTACTCCTCAGACTCCCTGTTGTCTTCCTCGTGAGATCAACAGTCGCACAATCTCAATGTTACTTCTCCAACAGCATTGCGCTGCCCGACGATCCTGTGTACAACGTGTACCAGCCGTGCACGTCTGGTGAGTCCGTCGACCATATGTTGCGGCATTAATCGCGCCAACCCAGTTGGTGGTAACAGATCGGTTGGGTTTACAACAGATGAATGCCTACCTAACGGGCTCTACCAAAATCGTCTTACAGATAATGGGGTCAAGAAAACATCGTGTGTGACACTGAGGCTCAAATCGATGTTCAAAACACATACTGACTTGTGCCAGGTATTGGGCGGACTTCTGCTCTGACAAAGATATCGACAGTGGATACTGCCCCAACGTATGCGAATAGACAAGAAATGGGGTTGGCAACACTGCTTTGACACCCGTCTACTGGCCGGGCTAATAGCGAGAAATGGTGTTGTGGTTATAGTAATGCCTGCTGTACAAGCAATGTTGGAGTTGTGCGTTTGGCATAGGTTATGGGTGGTGCGGTATCATCGAGCGTTTCGAGCGCTGTAAGCTCTGTGACTTCGACAGCAGTCTCCAGTACTGCAGCGTCGAGGACAACGACATCTGCATCCCCGAATTCGGCTTCAACCGCGGCATCTGGAACAGGGGCACCCGCTACCCAATCCTCAGATGCACCCGAGAAGACTGGTGAGGGCTCAGGGCTTTCCGGGAGAGCTATCGCTGGTATCGCCATCGGCGCTGTTGCGTTGCTTGCACTATTGATGACCGCCATCTTCTTCTGGCGAAGAGCGGCGAAGTACAAGAAGCAAGCTGCGACCTCGAACTACGTCGAAGCACCCCTGGGTCATTCTTCGCAATATCCGGACTAAGGATACGTCGCGCCGGGATCGGAGAAGTATGCACAGCAAAACTGGGCATACCCACCTGAACCCCCCCAGGGTTTTGCACATGATGTGCCACCATCTGAGCTGCCTCTAGCACCACCGAGCAAGCTTCCATCGAAAAAGTAAATGTTTTGAAAAGAGCAGGCGTCTGGGATGGGGAGTTCGCAGAATGCGGAAGGTGTTGCAAAGGCGGGGTGAGAGTGGTGCGTCTCGACTCGAGAAAGGTAATAACAGAAGCAGTGGGGTAACGTTGGTGAGTGACCATGGTCGTTCCTTCCTCCATAAACAATTCCCCCTACCAAACCTATCGTGCATATTGATTGGTCATGAAGGGTGCCCTGATACCATACTGTCTCTTGGCATAGAATGCAAACTTCCAGACCCAGCCGATGCATAAACGCGTGGGAGACACCTGAATCCGCTGAAGTGCATAAGCGAGCAGCGAAAGTGGCCATGCTCACATGTCAGAGCTGCCTGCGCCATATTGCGAGTACACGGGGATGGTGGAGAGTGGAATCGAGAACATGGTCAAGGTTGAAGAAGACTATTTGATGCAGACAGTGTGAAGTGAACAGACGTGCGATTGGGTGTGTGCAGGACAATTGAAGGATCAAAAGGTTGCTGGGACAGGGCTAAGCGGCAAATGACGTACCGGGGAGGTCTCGAATTGCACGGTACTCAACAAAGTTTTCATTTCACGGCGATGCCTGCTAGCAGCGCAGCCCTAGCACCTGCATTTATTTATTATCATGTCTGATTCTCGAGGAATAAACCTTCACTACCGCCCATGTCGCGTTCCGTCACTTCCTGATCCGGAATATCCGCGGCGACCTACTTAGCTCCCGATAGCTACCCACTCCACTTCCCACTGAACCACGCCCGTTATCCAGAACCTGCTCCACTAAACCCGCTTAGGTCTGGGATGGTTCTTGCGTTCTAGCTTCACGTCTTGGATATTCTTAGTTGGCACAATGCCTCCCCGTCTGTTCTCGCGAGACGCGGGCGCTGGCGAGCAGCAGCTTCCATTCACCGGCGACCATGTCAGCGATGCCGAGTTCGCCCAGGACGCATCGCAGGCAGAGAGCGGCGCGCAGACCCTCCCGCGGCGCATCAGAGGCCATCCAACGACGGCTGGAGCGCTCCCCGGATCGTATACGCGCAACCCTATCCGGTCGTTCGCGCACCAGACGTCGCATGGCTTTGCCGGTGTGTAATAGAAGGGTCCTATCTGGATAGAAGCTGATTATTAGATAGACACGCCGCAGTACTCGTCGCAAGGCGTGCGCGAGAGGAGCTCCCAACTCGCCTCATACGCCCTCGACTCGGAAGACTACCAGGACCGTCCGCACCGTCACAGCTTTGCCGATACAGACACATTCACTGCGCGGCCCGCAGGCCCGCCATCAGACACCAACGAGGGGCGCACGTCGCAAGACTCGGGCCGCTGGACGGACACGATTGCAGAGGACAGCGAGGCCCAGACGCCAGACACGGTCATCGGGCCACAGCACGCCGACAAAAGCTTCTTCAGCCTCAAACTGAGTTTGGGAGCATCGGATGTGGTGGCTGGAGACACCGAGCGGACGCCTTTGCTCCCCCAGCCCAGACTGTCGCGCCTCGGCTCGCAGCAAAAACAGATGGCGGCCAAGACTCAGTCGTGGAAACAACCGGCCGCATCGGGTCTCACCCTACACGTGAAGAACACCTTCACTGCTGGCCGAGACCACGTTTTGGGCGTAGGCCAGTCTTTGACGAACCCTAAGAACTACACCAGGGATGCGCTCATATCTACCGCTCTCGGTGGCGTCCAGATCACATCGGCCGTGTTCCTCGGCCTGTTGCTGAACCTCCTAGATGCGCTGTCTTATGGCTATATCCTGTTTCCCCTCGGCGCCCCAATCTTCAGCAACACCGGCCCGGACGGTATCTCCATCTTTTTCGTGAGCTGTATCGTCTCGCAGCTCTGCTATTCCCTCGGTCTGTCCGCATTCAAGGGCGGTGTCGGCTCTGAGATGATCGAGGTTGTGCCCTTTTTCCACAAAATGGCATACTCCATCCTGGAGCAGATGGAAGGTAAACCCCCGGAAGCCGTCATAGCCACCACCATCGTTGCATACTGCCTCAGTTCCATTCTCACGGGCCTCATATTCCTTGCACTAGGCGCCTTCAAGCTCGGCAATCTCGTCAGCTTCTTCCCCAGGCACATTCTGATAGGATGCATTGGCGGTGTTGGCTTCTTTCTTCTTCTGACTGGCATTGAAGTCTCGGCTCGTATTGAAGGCAACCTCAACTACAACCTCGCCACACTGCACAAGCTCTTCTCCTCGGACACATGGTACCTGTGGACACTCCCGCTTTCACTCGCCGTCGTTATCATGGTGCTTCGGCGGTTGTCGAAAAGCCCCTTCGTCCTACCCGCATTCTTCGTTATCGTATTCGCTACCTTCTATATAATTGTCAAGGGCATTTTGCACAAAGACTTGGAGTCTGTTCGTAATGCAGGGTGGATCTTTGAGAGACCAGAAGTCGGCGTCAAGTTTTACAGGTTCTATTCTTACTTTAGTAAGTGCTTCGATAAACGTTGCAAAACGTACACACGCTAACAGGCTACCAGAATTTGGCAGCATAGACGGAGCAGCGCTTATCAGCACTATCCCGACCATGTTTGCACTTTCTTTCTTCGGCATCATCCATGTGCCTATCAACGTCCCGGCGTTGGGCGCAGCTGTGAAGGAAGACAATCTCGATGTGAATCGCGAGCTAATCGCCCATGGTATCTCGAACACCTTGTCCGGACTTATGGGTAGCATCCAGGTAAGAAATGCTTGAGAAACACATTCTAGCAACAAGCGACTGACAAACCATCAGAACTACCTAGTCTACGCAAACAGCGTCATGTTCATCGATAATGGTGGCAACAGTCGTACTGCGGGCGTCTTGCTTGCTGCAGCCACGATTGCTGTATGGGTAGCAGGTCCGGCCATGATCGGCTACATTCCCATCTGCTTGGTTGGCGCTCTTATCTTTCTACTCGGTATCGATCTCATGAAGGAAGCTTTGTGGGACACCTTTGGCAAGTGCCACAAGCTCGAATACCTGACCATCCTTGCCATGGTCCTCATCATGGGTATTCACGACTTTGTCGTTGGCATTTTGGTTGGTATCGTTCTTGCATGCGTCAGCTATGCTGTGCAGAGCTCTCGTCACCCGGCCATCCGAGCCTCGTACAGCGGTATGATTGCGGAGTCCACCGTTCGCCGTCCTCCAGCCGATTCTCGCTATCTGAACAAGGTCCGAGGCCAGATCCGCGCCATCAAACTCGGTGGCTTTCTGTTCTTCGGCACCATCGTCTCAGTTGAAAACTACATGCGGTCTCTCATAGAGGATGACAATTTTGAGAAGAACCCCATCAGCTTCATCGTCGTAGACTTTACGCACGTCACGGATGTCGACTTTTCCAGCTCGGAAGGTTTCCAGCGTATCAACCGGATCTTGAACGTAAAGAACGTCAGGATGATCATTTCTGGGGTTTCCTTCGCTGATTCGGTTGGTCGCGCCCTGCAGAACGTTGGACTGTTGGACGAAGATGGTGATGAAGATTCCCCTCCACCTCAAGTTTTCGAAGACCTCAACACTGCGCTAGAGTCTTGCGAGAACGAGCTACTAGAAGTTTTCCACAAGCACTGCAACCGGCATGCATCGAAGCAACAAACCACACCACCAATGTCCATAACCGCTGCAAGGGGCATATCTGGCAACGAGCCGATCGCTACCGGCGGCTCACCCACATCCTTCGGCGCCAGCTCCCTTAATCCCGTCTTCTCTTCGCCCCGCCGCGGTGCTAGACTGATCGCTGCTCGCTCCACCATGCGCGAAAGCGGCGATGACGCTCTCTCCATCCCAGACACTTCATCGCTGAGCACACAACCCGTGCAAACACCATCGCGCTGGCGAAACTTTGCCCAGCCCCTCAAAATTATCCTTCAAACCTTCGAAGACGTCTCATCCAAGAACGAAGACTTCTGGCATGCCGTCGCCCCTTACTTGGAGCGCAAAGAATACCCCGCTGGCACTGTGCTGTACTCGCGCGGCGACGATCCAGATGGCTTCTACATCCTCGAGAAAGGCCGCTTGCGCACCGAATACGCGCTCGACCAGGGCAGTTTCTTCGAAGTTATCTTACCCGGAACGACGTGTGGCGAGTTACCTTTTTTTTCCGAAACGGACCGTACGGGAACGGTGGCTGCAGAGAATGATTCCGTGGCGTGGTTGCTTACGAGGGAGAAGTACAATGAGCTGGAGATGCAGGAGAAGGAGGTTGCGACCGAGTTGCTGAAGGTGGGGCTCAAGTTGACAAAGGAGAGGATGGATGCTATTACGAGTTATGTGCTTGTTACTGCATCCTAATGAGATAGTAGTGTGGGCGAGTAGAGGGACTGTTGTAGGACAGATGGGTGAGGCGGATAGTACTGTTGCATACGTCTAGTTAGTTGTCGAGAATAAACTAAAAAAGTTTTTATAACATTAGCTCTATTTTATTACTTAGCACGAAGATGAAATTGAAAAAGGTTGGATGGTGATTCGTGCAGTTTGTCGTACTATTCCCATCTACAGACTTACAAAGAAGTAAAAAATATAATCGAAAACGTGTAGTCTTACCTCTCTCTCCTTCTGCTTGCTTGTTTGCTCTCGCTATCTAGTAGTACTACTGTAGGTATACACACATCCTGTTGCGCCTCGACCCTACTTCGGTCCGACTTGCACGGTCGCACCGAAGCCGTATATACATCTCAGCACCCACATCCATAACAATATAATAACATCACTGAGAAGAACCTCGTTACTGTTATCACCCGTATAATCGTACAGAAGCCTACCAACAACTACCTCTATTTATTCATCCCTACCTCCATGCACACATGCTCCAAAACATGCAAAAAAAGAACATAACACTTCATAGCTGAAGCTGGTTTCGATCCAGCGTCCTCCGGGTTATGAGCCCGGCGCGCTTCCGCTGCGCCATTCAGCTTTTTGTATGCTATTTTCGCTCCTGATGGAAAGACTTGACAGACTTGGGTTTATATAGCTGGAGATTGACGCAGTAGAGTGAGGGATAACGTGGTATAATGTGTGAGATAAGGGGAGGGAGGGAGAGTGAGGTGTGAGTGTTGGGTTTGGCTGGGTGGGTCTGACAAACGGGTACGGGTGGGTATGGATGACAGGATGGAAGGAAAATTTCTGATGGGAGTGAGTCAGAACCCCCCAAAAAAGGACATGTAATATGAACATGCACACTGAGCATTCAAACGGCGTACAGACGACACAAGAGAGAAATACATCATGTCTGAAGAGAAACGGCTGGAGAGATGAGCTGTTCAGCTGGAATGCGATACGATACTCAATCTATCAATTAGCAAAGGAACAATGGTATACCCACAAGCAATTAAACGCCCTGCCATCTCACTTCAAACCCCTGCTCAGCAATGCTGGCATTCCAATTGTGGTACAACAACAAAACGAAGTGTTGAACCAATCTCCTCCTCCATCATACAACCTCCTCAAGGACCACTCGCCTCACACAACCGCCCACTCTTACTCAACGCCGTCCCTAATCCGCGATGGATCTCGACCTGAAAGCCCTCAAAAGCCACCCTCTCCCCGTCAATACTGATGTACCCGTCTTTCTGGCCCGTGGGTGTGATGCGATAGGCTCTCACCTTCTGGTAGTTCACATGATCCTGATCGAAGAACTTGTTCTTCTTGATCGAGGACAACCCGTTGAGCGCTTTGAATGGGTTGATGTTGCCGGGGATACGGATGAGGTCAAGACAGCCGTCACAAGGGAGGGCGGCGGGGAACATGTTCGCGTCGGGCGACATGTAGGCGAGGTTTCCAGCGTAGAAGTTGCCGAGTTTGGGCTCGGAAAGAAGTTGCCATCCTGAGGGGAGGGCGTCATTGATGGTGCCGTACCTGAGGGCGGGCAGGCCGGCGTCTTGGGCTGGAAGGGTGCGGTCGTCGGTGTTTGGGCTGGGGTTTAAAGAATCGGCGTGGCGGGCTGCCTGCACCGCTGTCCGGTGGGCGGCCCGCACGGCTGGCTTGTTGTCGTGCACGACTCTTACGGCGATGTCAGCGGGGTATACTTTTCGGAGCAGACAACGCTTCAAAAAGCCCCAGGTGAAGCGTCCGCTACCCATCCAACGTAGGTTCTCTGTCGCGAGATCCACTTCGGCTACTATGCCGACGGCCTGCGAGAGGAACGAGAGCATGCGTTTGTCGCCTTGCGTGACCGAGGCCAGATCCAGCGGTGTCCGCAAGCCCTTGACGACTGCGAGTGCTGCGAGACTTGGGCTATCCGTCCCATTGAAGTTAAGGCTCATGGCATTGCCCGAACCGCACGGCAGTTGCGCAACAGCAATCTTGACCAGCGCTCTTGCCGCATCCGATCTCTTGCCCAAGCCATTCCAGACTTCGTGGGGGATGCCGTCTCCCGAGCAGCAGGCCACCACGTCGTATGCCTCGATGTCCATGTTCTGCGCAATGTCCACGCCGTGGCCCTGGCGCTGCGTATGTTGCACGTCCAGCTCGCACCCGGCTGCTGCAAAGATGGGTGCGATGAGCTTGGCGTATATATTTATCGCGCCACCCTTGCCGCCGAACGGATTGACGATGACCTTGATGCGTTTGCGCCGTTGCGATGCTCCGTATGCGCGGTCCAGCAGCTTATGTATCCATGCCCCTGCCAATTCTAGGTCGGGCTGGTCCAGTGTGTAGGCAATGCTGGCGGCGCGGACGGCTTTCTTCGATTCGGCATGCGCATACTGGATCGTGACCTGGCCGTCGTCGGAGAGTGCAGCCCAAAGAATGTTGTAGAAGGGTATTGAGCTGGTCTTCATGCCCACGATGACCAGAGAATCCGTTCCCAGTGTCAGCGAAGCGTCGCTGCTCACAGTGAGCAGGTCGGGGACATCCGGCGTCGGAGCATCTGGTTGCGCAGGTGCCATGGTTATTGATACGAGTTGTGGATGAAGATGAAGATGTGCGATAGCTGGGCCTGGAACGATCCGCTGTTCTTTTGTCGTGAATACAAGCTTGCGATAGGCAGGCCTGGAGCGATCTGCTGTTTTATTTGTAGTTTTCTTCTTGTTGTGCCCCTGCAGTTTTCCGTCGTAAGTGACAGAAGGCAGTACCTAGCATCGTGTGTTTGGCAACAAAGGCTTAAAAGGAGCGACAGACCACGCGAGAGGGCGTACTTGACGCGTATCAATGTTGACGGGTGCTAAACAGAAGGAACCAAGTGCGTCGGGTCCTTGCGTTAAGCCGAGGTACCAGTGGACCTGCGACGGAAAATCGCAGGGGTGTAACAAAAGCAAAAAACGACTAAAAGACCAACGAAGTACTCTGGCCGTACCTATCACCACCTCTTATTCACGAATCTCTAACCCTTAAAAGTTCCCCTCGTACGTGTGAGGATGCTGTAACATTTGAACAAGCCGCAACAGGCACCCGGCTATCGCGGGGAAATGAGAACCTTTTTATTCTCCCAACGTGAACCACAAGCGAACCGGCCACCCGATTTTACACCAAAACATCGAATTTCCGCACCTTTATATTTCGACGATCAATGGATGGATTTCTTTCAAAAATTGGGCATGAAGCTGCATCTATGCAATATTTAATATTTTAGAAATTCGAAGAGTTTTCTTTTGCAGTCAAGAAGTTGTTGAGCAAAAGCTTAAAAATCTTGAAACTCTCTCTCAACCCAATATCTCGAAAACTAGAATAGCTAGAGCTTAACGCTCTTAGGTTTTCAATGAATATATATGTTTAAATACTCTATTAAATCTTTAGACAATTCATACAAGTGGTTGTTAAGATGTGGAGGTGCAGAAATCTGTTTTTTTGGTGTGAAATCGGGTGGCCGGTTCTCTTGTGGTTCACGTTAACTATACCAGCACACGACTCTAGACCACATATCCACTCAACCTCCCTTGTTTTTGCAGCACTATTCCTGCTACCAGCGGTTTTCAACACCCCAACCCCCCAAAGATATTGAGCAAAGGTACCGGCCCACAGCCATGTTACAATGCCACAAGGCGTTTTGGAGAAAAGCCACAGCACATCGAACCATAAATCGACCATTTTCGAAGAGACGGCAGAATCCTCCACATGGCAGAGTGGTCTGCATCTTTGGAGAAACCCAAGCACATGAGTCTTATCATGCATGCTTTTAGACACCACAGAGAGACATCACAGATGCCAGTGTGTTTTCATTTTGGAGAAAGCGGCCTGGGAGACAAGACCAGCAGATTGAGCATGAGAAATCGTGTTTTGGAGACAAGAACGCGGAAAGACAGTCCACATGAATCATAGGCATACTGATTTTTTTTGTTGGATAACAGACCGGACTTTTAGAATAAGGAGTATGAATGTAGGTATACACACATCCTGTTGCGCCTCGATCCTACTTCGGTCCGACTTGCACGGTCGCACCGAAGCCGTATATACATCTCAGCACCCACATCCATAGCAATACAATAACATTACTGAGAAGAACTTCGTTACTGTTATCACCCGTACGATCGTACAGAAGCCTACCAACAATGAGAGAGGGAAGTGTGATGCGTGGAGTGGAGGGAGAATTTATACCTCCCTACCCGCCGTTAGCGGATATATAATGAGATGATAATGTGCCAAAATTCAGTTCTTGAGCGACCAATCGTTCTTCATGTATTTATTCCTTCATGATTCATCCTCTCATAATCGTTCACGCTCTTCACGACTTTTTACTCATACAAACGGTCTCTCGACACAACTCTGTATCATCCCCCGACTAGTCGCCTCATACTCCACTAGCTCAACCTTTCCATCCTTCTCCACGGTATTAGCCTGCACAAAAATCTTTCTTGGGACCTTCTTCTTCAGCACCGCCGGGCGGACCATGTTCTCGTAGAAAGGCTCCACATCCGTGATATCATCGTACATCCTCTTCGCAGCCGTAACATCCGCCGTCGCCTTGTAAATATGCAGTTTCTGGAGGTAAGCATTAACAGCCGGCCGGCCCAGATCCAGGATACGGTCGCGCTCAAGACGGACGGTAAGATCGGAGAGGTCGTCCTTTTCCCACTCAAGCTGGCAAAACTCTACACCCGCGTTGAGGAAAGTTCGGAGAATGGAGAAGCGGGCTTGCATGTGCGCCTGGCCCCATTTCCTGCTCTTCGGGTCCCAAAACTCCAGGGCTGCGATACCCGCACGCGCCATCTGGAGGTATGCCGTAAACAGCACATCACCAGCCTCACTGCTCATATCTGCCTTGCCCTCGCCAAAGCCAAAGAGTTGGAGGATAGGGAACTCGCACGACAGCGCCATGGCGACGCACTCGGCGCGGCATTCTTCATACGAGGCGGCGATGGTGCCGAAGGTTGAGCCCCAGGTCTGGCCGGGCTTGTACCAGTTTGTGATGGGCTTGCCGGTGAGGGGCGAGATGGGTGGGTTCTCCTTGTTGAAGTTGAAAACGCCGGGCTCGGTCTCTTGGAGGAGCTTGCCGCAGCCATGGCCGAGGAGCTCGTGCAGACCGACTTGGACTTCGAAGGCGGGGTCGCGGTACTTTTGGTAGGTGGCTAGGTCGCGCTCTTTGATGAAGGGGATAGACTCGTTGGGTGCTTTGGCGGAGAGGATGTTGCCGAGGGAGACGTTCTTGAAGCCAAAGTTCTGGCGGATGTCGTCGTAGTTGGGGATGTTGATGCCGGCTGGGATACTGCAGTCTGTTAGTGAGGTAGGTGTCGCGAAGAGGAAGATGATTACTTACCCGCTGCCAGCGAAAGTAAGTACCTCGAGCGAGGTGAAGTCAGGGCTAAGGAACTTGTCCTTTTCGAACGACTTGTCCCACGGCAGCAAGGGGATATACTGTGGCGCCGATTCGACCAGCTTGCCGAATGCTTTTGTCCGCTCCTTATTAACCATGGCAACGAAGCCCTCCCACTCGCCTCGGATGCCGTGCGGGTCGCGGTACGTCTCAATGAAGCCGATGTCGGACTCAACATTGGGCCCCTTGTCCTGGACCCAAGCCATCTGACTCTTCTTGAAGGCTTGGAGTGAGCCGGTCCTGAAGCTCTTGGAGTATTGCTCCATCATCTGGATCTCGTGGTCGTTGGCTGCATACTTCTTCGCCTGCTCGATGTGATGCGCAATCGTGTCCATTTCTTTTGAGTGGTCGCCGAAGACGAGCTTCACCTTCTTGTTGTCCAGTGTCCATTCGCTGTCCTTGAGGTCCCTCTGCTCTGACGATGGGCTGCCCAGGGCTGACGCAATGAGGACCTCGTAGCCATCGCTCGTCTTCCTGACTCGCGTATTCTCTGGAAGCAGCCCTTTGCCCTCGAGGAAGTCGCTTACGGCCGATATCTCGCCGTTGGTGATGTCTGGGCTATCAGGGTAGTACGTCGAGACGTGGCCGGCTCCGGGGTACCCCAGATGCAGCTTCCCGACATCACTGCCTACGTATATCGCGTCCTTGAACTTCTCGTATATTGCCAGTGTGTCCTTGGAGACGGTGGCCAGTGCCTTCAAGTGCCGAGGCTCGAGTCGTGGCACAAACTTGGAGTCGCCGAAGGACTTGAAGTTGCCGAGGTTGCCCAGGAACTGTGCAGCGTAGTCGAGGTATGCGTCGATTTCGCTCTGTAAGAGGCCAGCCTCCTTCGCGAGCGCCGCATAGTCGCCGCTGGTGTGTTTGTGGAGGGCGACAATGAAGTCGTAGATGTGCTCGGACTCGGGCGAGACTTGGCGCAGGACGATGCGGGTGCCCGCGAAGCAGGCGCTATAGGCACGGTTAGCGACCAATTGTTGACTACGCCAACCAGTCTTACACTGAGAGGTGGTGGGCATAGCGTTTCTCCTGGTCCGTCAGCGCGTCGAAGTGGGGCTTGATGGTGAGCGGCACGACGGTAGGCGGGCTGTCGGCCAGGTACTGCTTGAGCGTCTCGGAGTCTATACTGGCAGACATGCTGGCTGTATCGTGATTCGAACTTGGCTATCGATGATGCGATGCGATGCGATCATCGAGGCGATGAGGGGTCCTCGTAGTGCGGGGTAGCGGCTTCGTCATGTGAGACCGCGGAAGTTACGTGTTTTAAACTTGACTTACAGCTTCGTTCCTTACCTTGCGACTCCATTGAATAAGCAATTATAATGCTATACTATGTATCAATATTTAGAGTAATGTTGTGGCCTTTCCCATTGCAAATTTGGATGACGTTATTAGATACACGATGAACCAGTCAGAAGACGAGGCTTTTGTATGTTGGAAGAATCAGAAATCGCGTCCCAAGTCCCGCGTTTCACTCCACGTCGCTGTTCTCCAACTCTTCCAAGAAACATGTAAATGTCTGGCTGTAATGCCGTAAGTACTTTGCCGCCGTGGGTACTTTCTCGCGTCCTGTCCTCATCTTCCATATTTTAACATCATTGAAACACCAATGTTCTTGTGGCACGTCCTGCCAATGCGGGCGAACGTCATCCTCATAGTATAAGGTAAAGCTTCGAATTCTCTTAGCGAGGTCGTTACGTCTGAGGATCCTGAGGAGGCACTGGATCCCCTATCCTGGTTCACTCGCGAACACCAGATATTCGTAAAGATGTGGTCCACTCAGAACTCTGTGGTAATTATTGGTTCGTGATAGAGCAACGAGCTCCGGTTTAGCGAGGCAACAAGTGATTCTCTCGTCGAGTTCGGTTGGTAGCTTGTTGATCGACATTGTGGCGATGCGTTGGAGGCGAGCGTGGGGGACGATAGAGCTGATATATGAAAGAGCTCAGAGGTTTTTTGATGGGTATGTCCGGTCTTTGCAATAGTGTGGGCGGACAGAAACGCCGTGGGGATCCAACGAGTCGCAGAGCAATTCCGTGGGAATGTGCGAAGTACAACTCCGGTTCAAAGTATGCTCTCAGTTGTAGCGACATTGCAGCGTTTGATGCTAAAATACTTAAGAGACGCATTATATCTTGAAGATGCTGCCTCCAGGCAGCAGTTGTGTGGTCTGCAAAATTCTCACTGGGCAGTACCATGCATGGTACCTATTAAAACACCACTCTGATGATTTGCTGAGGGCATTTTCGTGCCTCACTACCTTCTCCTTCTCGCTCTACAGCGGTCGAGGCAGCCTAGTTGATAGAGAAGCGGGTGATAATAGAGAGTGGATATCGTCTAGTACCTACGGCTTGAAGACTGTGTTGGGCATCTCGTGCGTGGCAGTGGAAGCTTGCGAGTCCGTGGCCTGAACTGCTTTTCGTGATGGAAGCCGTGATACCTAGGTCTTGTTCATGCAGGTAATGCTTCCTTTCAAAAGCTGGAGATATAGGCAGAGACCTGACTACGGTGTGTGTTGGAACTTTTGAGGTCGGAAGCGATGACGCCATAGCTGAGACAATCGAACTTGTCTTCAATTTCTGTATCGAAGCAACAGATGCTCTCGAAAAAATAATCCGAGAACGTAACAAACATCAGCCTGCCAGCGATGGCACTGGCGCGTAGCCCTGAATATTGACTCTTCTATTTTGGGCTGCATTGATCCAGCCACGTGGGTGTGGCTAGTGACAAGCCCCTGCATTTTGTCACGTCTTTGCCACACTATCGGGGCCTCTTCACAGAATGCACGAAGCCCCCTCAAGCACCCTGAGCAATCAAATCTCACGTTTCCACCTGGCCACGCACGAGTCAACAGAGTTTGTGTCGAAAATGTCGCACATTAAAGAGCACAAGAAGAATTGAGAAGCGAAGTGTCAAGCCACATTGGCGATACGCCGGCCCGCCCGCAAATCGTGCTACAGCCCCAAAGTAGCTAAAGCAGGGGCGCATCACCACGCCATTGAGCCCTGCAAGCGACCGACACCTGTAGCGGTCCAGAAGGAGTGTGGCGGAGTGCAGAAGGCGTGATAATCTAGCGTCGAGCTGGAGAAAGACACGAGAAATGAACCATGATAGCGCACCCCTTAGGTCTCGAGACCAACGAGCTAGAAGAACCCGCTGCGCCTCTTCTCACCAGGTGCCGTGTAGACGGGTTGTTTCGAGTGGCTTGCTGCACGAGAAGTATATGAGCCTGCTGACCCCTCGTTGCTTATTACGTTTCCGATTGCCCGTTGTCTTTATTCATTGTGTGCAGTACGCCTTTTCTCGGGTTGCTTTTGATGGCTAGTTGACATTCGCTTTCTTCACCTTTTACTAGCCGTCGATCATCCGCATTTCTCATTCTATAATTCCTTGTTATCTAATATAATCAGTCTCTCTTTACACGTCCATTCATAATCATCCGACCGATCGAAAATGTCGAATCTTCCGCCTTTTGTAGTCCTGCTCCTGCCTCTTACGGCACTCCTCCAACCCACACTCGCCGCCTACGCATACACATCTACCAGCAACGAGACGCCCAAGGACAACAGCGCAGACTGCGACTGCTATGTCGTCCAATCCGGTGCTCAGTCGAAAACGCCAGAGTATTTTCAGTACTACCGCTTTTACGACTTCCGAAACCTGCCTGGAGCCATGAGCGATACCCCTCCGCAGGTCAACGACACACAGATTGCAGGCATGCAGCCCACATGGCAGCCCAATCTCTTCGACAGCGACGCCTGGAAATACGACTGGGGTATCCAAAACTGGTCCAAGGACGCCACAGAAGACTTCCCCACCCCGATGAACAACTCCGTCGCAAACGTCTACCTCGGCCAAGACGACTCAACCTCCTACCTCGCGCTGCGCACCGCCCGCCAAGAAGAATACCAGACCTCCGCCGAGATCGAAAACCAGCAGAAAAACTTGATGCATGTATCCATGCGCATGTACGGCCGCGTGCAAGGTGCCAAGGGTGCCGTAGCAGGCTTCTTCACCTTCTACGACGACGACAACGAATCCGACATCGAGATTCTGACGGACGACCCCACGGACCAAATTCGGTACACGAACCAGCCCTCGGTCGGCAAAGACGGCAACGAAGTCACCGCTGCGTCATTCGGCCCAACAGATCTCGCGCCGTGGGACGAATGGCAGACACATCGTATCGACTGGCTTCCTAAGAACAGCTACTGGTACCTCAACCAAAACCAAGTCGCTGCAAACACCTACTCCGTGCCGCGCAAGCAGAGTTTCCTGGTCCTGAACATGTGGAGTGATGGTGGAGAGTGGAGTGGCAATATGACTGTGGGAGATAGTGCCGAGTTCCATGTACAGTGGATTGAGATGACGTTCAATACTAGCGGGCCGTATGATGGAGGGGAGAGACAGCGGAATGAGAAGAGAGATGGCGGATTATTTGCCAGGAAGGGGAAGGGTTGCAAGACTGTTTGCAAGATCGATGATGTGAAGCAGCTTGGTACGCCAGAAGTTGTGCATAGTGGAGCGATGGGAATGGGTATTTCCTGGGGACTGTTGGTTGTGGTTGGGCTTGTGTCTGTTGTGGTTGGGTATTAAAAGTCTATCGTACACTAATGTGCATCGCGTTTAAGATTCGCCTTGCGCCATCAAATCTGGCTTCGATGGATTTATTCGAGAGAAGCATCTACTAATACCCGTTGTCCATATTCTCCTGTATTTCATCTGGCGTCTGGCGTCTGGCGTCTGGCGATTCAAGCAGGTGGAAGCTTCTATGCCATTGTAGCTGTTGAACCTTCAGTCTTCCACTTTGTGCTTATGAAGGTGCAGACTTGCTAACAGTCAAGTTACTCAGTCAGTCCGTAAGGCCGCCATTTTATCAGTTAGTCAGTCCGCGAGGCCTTGGACTGACTGAGTTGAATGTTAGCAAGTCTGTGAAGGTGCCGCACAAATGGCCAACGCTTTGCGAAGTCGGCTTGTTGTTCTGGATGTGGGCCGGGAAAGAATTAACCAGACTTGTCAACAATCAAGACAATCGGCTGGCTTGATTCCTATTTGAACGTGCACGTGGTACCGCGTGCTCCGTGAAGGCGTGCAAGTCTCCACGTGTGGCACGTTCGCCAATCAAGCCGCCGATCGGCTTGATTGTTGACAAGCCTGGAATTAGCATGTCATTCTTGTGCTTAGAGTAATGCTCATGCCAACGTACCTCACACAGGAGCGCAAGATACTGTCATGTCAATGTCGAGAGAGACAGAGCAGGTTCTGTACAGGTCTCAGAGCACCATTAGTTCGGGTAGCAGAAAAATCGTGCCGGCAAAGTTTGGGTCGAAGGCTTGGAGACAGTCCAGATAAATATCCTTCAGAGAGGGGAAGTACCCTTCCACGTAGCGTCGGTATAAAGCTGCAAAACAATGCTCCAGCTCTTCGAACATTCCACTGTCTAGCTCCAACCATGGGTGCTCAACACTCTCTGGGAGGGCATCCGGTAGATTCGTAGCCTTGTGATCGCTATCCAAATTATATGACGTGTCGTAGCCAAGAAGAGTGTACAGCGGAGATCGCAAGGACTTGAGACTGGTCATCTGGGACGCAGCGCGAAGATATCCTGGTTTTTTTCCCATCAGAGCCGCGGCGCTGTCGGTCTCGTATGTCCCTGATTGATAGCTCCGTAAGGGTATCGTCGTGTCAAGAAAAGCCTCACTAAAGAATTCCCACGACCTCTCATCTACCTCTCTGTTAGGAAGATGTACCAAATCGAATCCGGACAGCGTTTTGTAAGCACGATGCGTCTTCACCACCATAGTGCCAGCAACGAAAGGCCTCAGCAGCGACAATCAAGTTATCGAAGAGCACCCGACAGGCCACTTCCAGGGATGGCTAAAGAAGGTGGAATCGTCATGTCATCACCTGGACCATTCGCATCACTGTCCAGACCTCGTACGCCCATACTCATTCCCCAGTCGCCCAAAGTAAGATCGGCCAGGTCTGGTAGAAGGAGGAGCGGTAGCGCACTGGTAGCTGGCTATTTGAGTCTTTTGTCTTTGTATAAGTCGACATGAAGTACCTTGAGATTTTCAAATCAGTGGACGTTGCCCATAAGCGTACCGAAAGTGGAGTGAGCAATTCCTGTCAAGAGGAGGCACGATGTAATATAATGTGCCTTCGTCGTCGGGTGATTGGAAGTCGCTACCACAAGCGTTCCAAGTTTGGCGTAAGGAATATACACAGGTTATAGAGAGGACGTGCAAATCGCAAACGATGGGCCAGGGAACTCCATGGACGTCGATGATAAACCCGACGCAAAGGTAGTTTTGCTGCCTTTCGGCCAACTCAAGAACCTAAGCATCACAGGACGCGCGGCGTCAAGCATTCCAATCCTACCATGGCTGGAGACACTTCAGATCCAGTGTACGTGCACTCAGATCAACCCCACCCTCTTCAATTTCCCCTACGAGGGGTTCGGTCTTGGCAGGAAGTTGCGAACGCTGAACATCAACGGACTCTCCAGACCCAAGCTGGTTCGAGCTAGCCGTCGCCGAAGCCGCCGCCGTGAAACCATTCGGAAGCTCCAAGGGTCTTGTGAAGTTGCAGAAGATGAAGTTTGACGCCGTGCTACTGGAACCTGCAATCGATCAGAGTTTTTTTGATCTTATGAACCCGTTCACGTTCCTTCCTGGTGGCTTTACTTCGATAGTTCTCACTAATATCCATTATCGAGCACTGGACGATCTATGCAACCGCGTTACCGAGGTTACACGCAAAGACCCCCAATTATTTGTTAACCCGCTCAAGAAAGTCGCCCTGTTTGTCCAATTGAAGGACCATTGTTGGCACACAAGGCCGGACAAGGTAGCCGTTCACCCGCCGACAAAAATAGTGCCCACTCCCAAAATGAGCTTGGGCCTTCCCCACCATATGTAATGATGTTGTGTGAGACAACCCAACTTCAACCCATTGTTGCTCCACCACCACTCTATCAATCCCAGAATCTTTTGCGCGCATCTTCTTCAGCATGTCAAGAAGTGGTATTCCAAATTTTGACAAACCCAAAAAGGCCCATATCAAAGAGGCTGCAGACTTCATAGATGCCAAGGGTATACCATACTTCTACACCAATCTGTTTGAGTACTACAACATTAGCAAAGAGGCAGGATAGGCTATTATTAAGCAGGACAATGAGCTCTTTGACAGGACACTAAGAAATAATGAGGTGGCCCCAGAAACAAGAGGAAGGATCTTAGGAACCAGGAGGGAGATTTCTAGTGCCTTCTACCAGTTGAAGATTGGCCATGGATACAACAAAGCATACCTTTTCCGGATAGGCAAAGCAGACAGTCCTCTCTGTAGCTGTAGCGCTAAACAGACACCAGAACACCTTCTCCTTAGCTGCAAATGGCTGAAGGCAGACCGCAAAATCCTCTAGCATAACCTCAGCAATGCACACCTTACACTTCCATTGCTTCTCTACACCAAACAAGGCATTGCAGCAACGCTTGCCTTTATCAGCCAGACCAGGGTAGGCACACGCAAGTGGCACCTTGGTCAAACCACAGAGGACTAGGCCTAGCCAGTCCCTACTGTATATATTTCTTTTATCCTTTGTTTTCCTTTCCTTTGTCAGTTGCACTTAGGGTCATAACCCTCAACATTCCTTGTACTTTCAGAGATCACATCCTCTTAAGAACCACCACCTCTTTACCAGAGGGGCTACTGCCCCTCTTGTCCTCCCATAGTCTCAGACTCATATAGGACATTAAATGAATACATACATACATACAAGACTGCCGCTGCTGCTGCACTAAGACTGCTGCTACTGCTGCACTGAGACTGCTGCTACTGCTGCACCAAGACTGCTGCTACTGCTGCACCAAGACTGCTGCTACTAGGGCTGCTGCACCAAGACTGCTAGATAGATGCGCCAAGACAATTGGGATGGCTTGAAGCAGGAGCAGCACGGCTGTTATCCGTTTTGCGGGGTAATTGTAACGACGCAGGCAAGACAACAGATCCGAATCTGGTGTGGTCTCACTCAGAGGCATATGGGAGTGCGTGGGAGAACCGTAACCTAAGATCTATTGACACCTATAGGTCTTGTACGAAAGGATTGCAGAAAACTGCCTATATACATCTAGGGAACGGGAAGCTTAAATACATGTAGGCTAGGGAGGGCTGAG